>NW_020769571.1:106410-121974 GCF_900518735.1 Pseudonaja textilis
CCCCCCCCCCCCCCCCCACAGACCTATAAGGAAAGGGGAGAGCTCAATAGTAGACAGTCTAAGGTTAAAGTTTTTGGGGTTTGGGGAGGGGGGGGTTGGGGACAGAGTCAGGTAGAGTATTCCAGACATTGATCACTTTGTTGCTGAAGTCATATTTCCTGCAATCAAGTTTGGTGTAGTTTACCTTGAGTTTGTATCTATTGTGTGCTCTTGTATTGTTATGGTTGAAGCTGAAGTATTCATTGACAGGTAGGATATTGCAATATATAATTTTATATACTATACTTAGATTGGACTGAAGGTGGCATAGTTCTAGATTTTCTAGGTCTAGAATTTCAAGTCTGGTGGCATAAGGTATTCTACAACAAGTAGAGGAGTGGAGAACTCTTCTTGTGAAATATTTCTGGACTTTCTCAACTGTGTTAATATCAGATATGGAATGTGGGTTCCAGACTGATAAGCTGTATTCAAGTATTGGTCTAGCCAATGTTTTGTATGCTCTTGTTAGTAGTGTGATATTCCCAGAGAAAAGGCTATGTAGGATTAGGTTAACAACTCTTAATGTCTCTATGTAGTTACAGTGTTTCCTGCTGTCATTTCAGGAACTTCATTTTTTATCTGTCAATCAAATCATCTGCCAAAACCTTCCCCTGCTACTCCCACATTTAGTTTGCCCATTTACTTTTCTTACCTCTAATACTTGATTCAATCTCCCTTGGCCATGAAAATAAACACAAACACACGTCCTTCAAACTCCACATATTGAACTGAAAACTCACAACACCGCTCCAACACTGCACTATACCGTAAAATTCAAAAGAGCTACTGTCCTGGGATAAAAGCTGCTTTTCAGCCTATTTGTGCTTGTTTTTAATATTTCTGTACTGTCTGCCAGATGGTAATAGTTAAAAAAAAAAAGGCTTCCCAGGATGAGATGGATCTTTGAGAATGTTTTGAATTTTCTTAAGGCAGTCAGAGCTATAAAGCTCTTCCAAAGTGGGGAGATGGCAACCAATGATCTTCTGGGAAATGATGTCAACCCTCTGGACGGCTGTCCTATCTGCCACTGTACAATTGGCAAACCATACAGAGGTGCAGTTCTATCTGTTCTATCATGGGTGTTTCTCACCAGAGAAATTACCTAGAATATTTAAATGTCCTTCAAACTTTTCAGGGAAATGCACATAACATGAAGTAGCATTTTATGTATGCGGTGGACATGCACAATAGTTAAAAAAGATATGGATACAAATTTGCTCAGTAGTAAGATTAATGGATAGGTATTTAGAAGAAAAATCATGGAACTCTTATGTATAGTACTCTGCCAGATCTCTCACTGATAAGGTGAATGTGGGTAGCTTTCAAACAATCAAAAGATAAATAGCAATAGCAGTAACAATAGCATTTATACTTATATATCTCTTCACAGTGCTTTACATACCTCTCTAAGTGTTTTACCGGGTCAGCATATTGCCCCTAACAATCTGGGTTCTCATTTCACCAACCTCAGAAGGATGGAAGGCTGTGTCAACCTGAAGGTGGTCAGGATCATACTGCCAGTCAGTAGGGTCAGCCTGCAATGCTGCATTCTAACCATTGTGCCACCATTACTAAACAGTTAAAAATATAGATTTAATTGCAATTATAATTATAAGCCTATATAAAATCTGGAACCAGGGAGACAGACTCATGTAAATGAGATTTTCTTCTTACCTTGTCAGCCACTTCCACTGGTGAGCATTCCTCATATAGAAAGTTAGCACCCACCCCTCCTAGAAGAATGAAATGTTTTAGGAAATATTTAAAAATCAGGATAAAATATTTTTCCCTGAAAGAGAAATAAAAATCTTAAAGGAAACAGAACCCCAGCTCCCTGCCCTCAGCAGGTATTTGGGGCCAACCTATCTACAAGACAAGAGTCTTCAAGCTCCAGGGTTATGTGATTAAGACATGATCCTCCAGGACATAATAGGATTAGCCTTCTATCTATTTAGCAGAGCTCATTGCATTACTAAATCACCTGGGTGCATTATATCAGCCCAAAGTTCAACCAGCTTGATTCAGACAAATGTGACTCCACGTGGAATCTGACTATAGCCAATAGAATACACGCTCTCGCCACTGGAACAGGAAGTTCAAAGGCAAGGCTCAAAAGAGGTATAAATAGCATTCACACTCCACTCCATGTGGTCAGCTGCTGAGGACTCAAAACCATGTGGGTCCATCAAAAAAACCATCTTTCCAATCATCCTCCTTGTTTCCAGTTTCTTTCTCCCCACTTGGAATTGAACCAGATAGATATTTCTCCCAATACTCTCATGGCCCCATGTCATCGGGCCAAACCTCTGTTTTATACCCTTCTGCAAGGCCAAAAGTGTTGGGGCAGTTCTCACTTCTGGTGGTAGAAGGCCAGCACAAAAGGATCTTCTCCATGACCCCTTAAGTGACATTCCTTGAGAGAGTTCGCAGAAAGCCCCTTCTACTGGGTGAGTGTAGCAGGCTAGTCCCATTTGGGTAAGATGGCTCCTCAGAGTTATTTTATACATGACAACTACAGGAGTTTACCATACGCTCAAAAATGGAAAGGCTTAGCACCACCCACAATGGTGGAATGGCTGATCAGGATAAAGGAATTTGTGGAGATGGCTAAATTAAGATTTCGATTAGAAATAAAAGCAATGATCACTGCTGACTGGAAATTTCTTATATACTTTTTGTATGAAATTGGGGAAAAAATATTCTCATGATTTGAGGTTTTGTTGATGAGAAAAGTAGGATAATATAAAAAAGTGAGCTGTTTTGTAATCATAAATCAAAGTTAATATTGTACTTTTTTTGCTGACGAAGAAATTGGAAGCTTCTTTTTTTCTATTTATTTTCATTTTGTTTTTCTGCATTTTGTTCCTTTCCTTTCCTTTCCTTTCCTTTCCTTTCCTTTCCTTTCCTTTCCTTCATTATTAATCTTAGTTAGTTTCTATTATTTTCATAACACTTTTAATGTTTTAATTATAAATCTCCATCATGAATTCATATCTGAGTTGACTGTACTTGTGTGTCAGGATTCCAACATGCACCCCCATTCAAATCATAAGTCTCTAGCCACATCTCTCACAGGAAAAAAAGTTGATTTATTAGGAGTTGATATGTTGGTGTTTTCTGGTTGCAGGCGACTCTGACTCATCATTCATTTCATCCTTGACCCTGGTCTTCCCTCCACCCCCTGGATGTATATTCTCCAATAATACACATCCATAGCCAAGAGTCATCAATCATGCTCTCCAGTAATAATTTTGCATTCCAGAAGCTTCGGTTGCCAAAGTGATTATCTGAAGCATTTAAGGAATGTATTTGCTTTCCCCCACTCCCTTTCTGCTGGCAACTAAAAAGACCAAAGAAGTATTTTTTTAGTTGACATTGTGTTTTGTTAAATATAGATTAAAGTGAATTTGTTGGAGTATACAAAGAGATTTATCAGTATAACTCAGTCTATAGAGAGAGTGTTTTAGTGGAATTTTTTTATTAGGCATGGTATTAGTATTACTGTTGCCATTATTGTTATTTCAATTTGCATAGTTACCCATCATGGTGAAGGAAGTCTGGGCAACCAAAAACTTATAAAATAACCAAAGAAATTAGCAACTAGGAATAAGCAATATATAAAATGAATATTATTGCCAAATTAAAATTGAATCTAAGAAGCAAAGAACCTCCCACATGCTTAATCTGTTTCTTTTCTCTGTGATTTTTTTTCATTCATCAATGATTTACAACATTGTGGAATGAAAAGCATTCAAGCATTGGCTCTGCATATAAGTCTTCTGAGTTTCTTCAGAATGGCCTATTAAAGTGGGGGGAAAGTATAAACTCTTCCCTTCTCTGTTCATCTTTTCTTTCTAATGTGTTTTTCCGAAAAAAAAAATATTAGTTCATGTTCATCATCAGTTAGCTTGATTCAATTCTGAAAAGTGGTGAACATTTTCAAGGCTTTGCTTTAATTGTTAATTGAATTGCCTTCAGTTGTCTTAAAGTTGGAAAGTTCCTTAAAGATTACTGCAGGGAGCATGCAAAGAAAACTATGAGATAAATGTACCAAGGAGCTATTTTATCTCAACTAATATGTAAATTGAGGCACAATTTCCCCTTTAAAAGAGACACTTGGTTTAACTTTTAAGGCTACACCCACCAACACAACTTTTGTGCTCTTTCCTCAACCTTCTCCTTTCATATTTTCTCCCATCCCTCCATTCATTAGACGGAACAAAAATGTTATTTTGGCTGAACTTGGTGTTCTTACTCACATGCCTTGGAGGTAAATGTTTCCCTCTACATATATTTTCCTTCCATCTGTTGTATTGTATTTAGGATATCTCATTGAAATATCTTTCTTTTTAGGTGTCAAATCTCAAGTCCAATTGGTGGAGTCTGGAGGGGACTTGAGGAGATCTGGAGAATCCATTCGTATCTCTTGTCACGGCTCTGGCTTCACCATGAGGAGCTACTGGATGAACTGGGTGAGACAGTATCCAGGAAAAGGACTGGAATGGGTTGCAGGAATGGGTACAACTATCATTCAATATTCAGACAAAGTCAAGGGCTGCTTCACCATCTCCAGGGATGATGCCAAAAGCCAGCTGTATCTGCAGATGAACAATCTGAAACTAGAGGACACAGCTGTCTATTACTGTGCAAGAGACACAGCGAGAGGAAGTGAATCTGAAGCCCGTCAAGAACTTTCATTACCTCTGAGCAATTCTCCAAATTGACTCAATCACTTCCTCATGGTGAAGCCAAAGCCATGACAAGAGATACAAATGGATTCTCCAAATCTCTCAATGTCTATACTGGAAGAGAGAAGAACCATATGAATCTCTACATTACAGTAGTGACATACTGGAATTAATACATTGGGCCAATTTTGAAAGAAGCTACATTGAATTTTATTAATACTTGGTTGAGAAAGAGGAAAAAAAGAAATTTCATGGTGGTAGAAAAAAATGCGACATTTAATTATAAGAGTTTGATTTTCCTTCGATGGAAAAATGTGGATTCATTTCTTTCATTGCTTCCTTCTATTATTTTGAAATGCTGTTGCCTTTCATTCTCTCTGTATCACCAACTCTTCTTATTTAATACTCCTTTTTAATTCTTTCTCCATTAATTTGCAACTAGTTTGCTTTGTTTCTGTCACTGTTGCCCAAATGCCTCAGTTTCATTCTTTTCGACATGTTCTTCATTTTTCAGTCTTCCCCATCAATTTATATTCAAACTGCTTAGATCTGAATTTCTTCCTTTTACATTAGTTCTCTATTAATCTATGTTTAATCCCCTAAAGCCAAATAGTGGCAATTTCAACCCTTGTGTCCTAGGAACCTTCTTTGTCTCTATATTTTGGATCATCTTCTTGTCTTCTCCTTGCTATGATCTATTAACCAGAGTTGCCTTGACTTAATGTGTTCACTTTAAGATAAGGGACTCTTTTAAAAAACCCAACCTCTGGAAATTAAGAGGAAAAAAACGGAAATAAATCCTATGATCTCATCTCATATGCCTCTAGATTTTGGTAACTGACCAGAGAAAGGAAAATCATCTCCATAATGTCCACATTTCAGAGCAACAATTTTCCTTAATCAATGTATCCCAGCCTATTGTACTTATAAATAAAAATGTTTGTTCTGCCCTAAATAAGGACATCACCATAATCTATTTTTCTGTGTGCAGGGCTGGATGGGTGTATGCATTCTTATGTGTGTATTGTTGTGGTCCTCTGGTAGCCTGTGGGCATGGCAGCAGAGTCAGCAGTGGGGAGGAACATGGGCCAGTCTGGGAGTCTGGGGAAGATTCAGATGAGGGTCCTGCATCCAATGAGATGGGGGCCAGGGCCATCTGAGAGTTATGTGGTGACTCTGGAGCCTCCAGAATCTGACAGCAGTGAGGCAGATTCCCAGTGCGCGCATGCACAGAGCTGCCTGAAGGCAAGAATAGTTCAAACAAAACAGGTGACTTGGGAGTAAGGCAGGGAGGTGACTGGCATAAAGGACATAAAGGAGGAGCAAAGGGACAGGAACCTTTGCAGGAAGCAACTTTGTTCAGTCTGTTTGGATTAAATGTTGAAACCCAGTATAGACTTTGTACTCAGTTTGGCTTTTTACAGTTAATTTGCCACTTTAGTTGTTGGCAGCAATGCAAAGGGGATAAAGAGAGAAAAGTGATCTTGAGAGACTGTTTGGGACTCATTACAAGCTGGGAATAAACATAATTCCCAGCCATTGAAATAGAAAGAGGGTTGTTTGGACTAAGCGTGTGATTAATTATGGTCTCAGGAAGCCTTGGTTAGAACACATATAGGATATGTTAAAAAGGAAATCTATATTCTATAATGGAAAGAGTAGTCCTTACTACAAAGATATCTGTAAATGAAGGGATAATCCACAATTGTTCCTTACTTTCTATATGTCCAGATTAGTGAATGCAAGGTGACTCATTCTTCTTGTCCTATCCACTGTAAGAATGTTGATTAAATGCCGATTTTTGCTTTTGACTATCTATGTTGTACAGATCCAATCAGTTGTATTTGTTAAATCATTCTTAATTGCCTACGCATTATCACATGAACACTAGTTTTTTAAAAAAACACTTATACACACAGAGACACATACATTTTTTAGATCATATTTTTTTGAAAGAAGCCTTCCCCTTCTGTCAGGAATGAAGAGATTAAATAATTATTGGTAGGTGATTATCTATTTTTATTTTTAGATTGGAAGTAAAACAGGGACAAATCCTTCCTTTAATTTCTCCATCTTCAATCTTCTTATGATTTATTTAACTATTTAGAAAATTCATTTTATGTAGGATTTGTTCATCGTTACAAGACATGAGTGGAATATATCATTATAGAAATAAGCAATTTTCCTTAAAATCCTTCATGTTTTCTCAGCTTCTCTTCCCCTCCTAGAACATAAGAATCTCCTGGGAAATATCATGATGACCACTCTTCCTCATCACTAAGACCAGGATGTAGTATTGTCTCCTCAATTGTAGAGTAGAATAGAATGCTTTATTGGCAAAGTGTGATTGGACACACAAGTAATTTATCTTGGTGCAAATGCCCTCAGTATACATAAAACAAAAGATACATTCATCAAGAGTCAAGAATACAGCAGTTGTATTGATTATATTGGAAGAGGTGAGCTATGCAGAAATATTGCCTGATTTCTAATGTTGATTATATATTCTGTTATTTGCTTCAATGTTCTCTCAAACAGAGACTTTTAGACAATATAAAGGGAATTATTTGTCATTGTCTATGAATTAGAAGGGTCCATTTGGTCATTATATGATTTGAATTTAAAGATTAAAAGTCCCCTCAATGGACTTATCAAGAGATTATAATCCTCTCTCAGAAGCATCTTTGGGTTTATTACTGATAACATAGTTCAAGATAATCTTTTGATAATATGCAAGGATTTATTTATCATTCTCTTTGAACTCAGAGTCTTTTTGGCAACATTGTGAGTTGCATGGACTCAGCTATTCTTGATCACAAATCACTCTTCAAAGCTTAGAGAACATTTCATGTATCAGCTGTTCCCAATAAAGAAATAAATAAAAAACAAAGGCTTAGAAACTTCCAAACTCAAATTTGCTAACTTGTTATATCTGTTTCTTTTTAGTTAAAAAGAAAAAAAAACACCTTATGCAAGTATATTCTCTGTTATCTTGAATTGCTTTTCAGAAGTTGAATTTTTTTCAAGTCTTTGTTACTGTAAACATGTCTTATTAACTCAGAGAAAAAAAAAATCACATGTATCTGCAAATAAATCTATAAGTGAATGCATCAAGGGGCATTTTATCCAAAGCAATATATAAATTAGGGTATAATTTCCCCTTCAAAAGATCTCTATCAGTGGTGGGATTCAAATTTTTATACCGGTTTTGTGGATGTAGCTTGATGGGGTGGCAGGGGAAGGATACAGTAAAATCTCCAATCAGAGATGATATTTGCCAGTTCTCTGAACTACACAAAATTTCTACTATTGTTTCTCCAGAACTGGTCGGAACCTGCTGAATACTACCATGATCCTGTGGCTAAACTTGGTGTCCTTACTAGCAGAGGTAATTCTAAAGTTTTCTTCCTATTCAACTTCTTCACATTTTAATTCTTATATATAGGAGACTTCACTGAAATTCTTTTTAGATGTCCGATCTCAGGCCCAGTTGATGGAATCTGGTGGGGACCTGAGAAGAGCTGGAGAATCCCTCTATCTTTCTTGCCAAGGTTCTGGTTTCAGCTTTGGTGGCTATGATATGAACTGGGTGAGACAGGTTCCTGGGAGAGGATTAGATATGTTATGGTAGCATGGATACGTTATGATGGAGGAGAAACCTACTACTCAGACAAAACAAAGGGACACTTTACCATCTCCAGGGACAATGCCAAAAGCCAGCTGTATCTACAAATGTATCTACAAATGATCTTCAGAGCTGAAAACACAGCTATCTATTACTGTGCTAGAGACAGAGTGAGAGGAAGTGAATCTGAAGCAAAGCAAAAACTGCCCATTTTACATAAGATATTGTCAAAGTATATTCATGAGCTGCAATAGAGCATGGTAACAAGATCAGCCAATGACTAGGCATAGCAACTAAGTCAGCTGATGAGAACTGTTTGGAAACTGAAACTAGAAGTAACCTAGGTGTGGCTCTATATTAAGCTCTGAGTCTGTCTATTGAAATGAAACTGCTTCTTTCCTGTGCTTGCTGCACTAAAGTAAAACTGATATCTGTTCTCTGTGCTACTGAAGTTACTTGTAACTGCTTCTGTATGAGTTTTCTCCATGTTGGGGAAATCTACAACTGGTTTGTAAAATCTACTTATTAAGTTTATAAAATGTTTAATGAAGCATCAGCGATTTGTGTTTATTTTTCTAGAGCTGAATTCTCACTGCAAAACTCTTAATAGATATTTGGGGATTTCTTTGAAATCTTGGGATTCTCACAATTTGGTGCATGCCTCCCTTGTTCAGGTTTTACCTGAGGAGTGCTATTCTCACACAGTTGCTTGGGTAGCAAGGGCATGGAAATCAACCCACTGTGTACAAATAATATCTCATTTCCAGGGCAGAGCTTTTCCATCTGGTATATTTAAAAATTCACCAAATCAGTCCCAAGAAAATGCCCCTTCTCAAGAGATCACAATTTCCTATTTAAAGCTGTGGAAAGGGAACTTCATGAGGACAGTGGTGACACCCAAGCAGGAAAAGCCCAAAGGGAACATCAGGCCAGCCATAAAACAAACTTGCATAGGAAAAGAGATTTAATAAAAGGTATTGAAAGAAGCCCCCTAGACAAAAGCCAAGTAATTAAGAAAGCTAGGGAAACAAGAAAAAGAAATCCCTTACAAACAAAAGGTCATGCCAAATCAGCAAAACAAATAGACAAAAGACACGAAATAAATTCCATAGCAGACAGGAGATTGCCACCAAACAAATATAAGAAAACATTAGGATGAAACTGATAATCCAATCAAACCACCCCGCAGAGTTTACCCTCTGGTGGAAATGAAGACAACCCCTGACAGGATTTAAAACATTAAGAAATACAAACACAAGCAAACACACACAAAAGGAGAAAAGGTATAAAAATCAGGGGTTTATTATACAAAGATGGCTAGCCCCAGGAACGCAGACTTCTTGCTATCTCTTGCCTTCCTGAAAAATAAAAGGAACCCGCTTCCAAGCAGTTGTCTATGTCCTTGCACCGGAGCCCTCCCAGCAGGAAAATCGAATCCTCAAAAGAAAGGCATTTTCCAGCCTTTCAACAAAGCCATGTCTGAGTTCAAAACAGATGTGCCCTGCAAACTGGAGACGTCTGAAATCTTTGCAAAGTAGAAAACATCACATTCTTCTTGGGCTCCCGAGAAATGGTACAATATGAAGTTATGACGTGACTGCTTTAATTGTGACCTTGCAAATTCTGGTCCTTACAAATTGTGATTTATGTCTTATTGCGTATGCAGTTAACATGAGTTTCTTCCATGGAAAACCTGGTTATGAAATTGCATGATATCATGATTATTACTACTATTATTACTAATATGACTGTTATTGTTTTGTAAAAGTGAATGGACTCAGACAATATACTGTTGACTAAGCTCTTTTGTATAAAAACAAACTTAGTTGTACCATTTGAACTGATTGTTTAAGTTATGATTGTTTAAGTTATGTCTCTAACATTTCTGTTTAAAAAATTATTAGTCCACGCTTTCTCTTTGTTGCTTAGAACCACTTTCCTTAGTCTTAACCCAAAAGACTTTCTATTACCTTATGTAAAGCCCTTTGTATGCAAAACAAATTTCAAAAGAAAAAGCTGATCCTTGACTATTCTTATGGCATTTCAAAATCACCTTTATAAGATATTCAGTGAAGTTGATTTAAGACTTTGAGACTAGTTTGACACTAGACAATTCATCTGTGGGTTTCAAATTGTGCCTTCTGGCTTCTTGTGTGTTGTTCTTTTGCATTCCTCCAAAACAACACGGTCAAGGGAAGAATTGTGGGGCAAATATTTTGAATTCAGGTGTACCACCTTTTTCATGCTTGGTCTCTAACATAGTTATTTAAATAAATTTCAAGGCATCATTTCTTTCTAGAACCTTATCTTTCTTTACTTAAAGGTAAATGTCCCCCCCCCCCCCCCCATATAGTTGTGTTGTGATTGGAAGGACCAATCCTGTTAGGAACTTTGAATCTGATGACTGTTAGATCGTGGATTGACATCAGAACCAGGAAACGTTAATCTGATGGGCAAGCCAGTTAATTAGCACATTGCCTTAATGGGTGTAAAAGGACACAGCTGAGCTAGTGCCTTTCGCCAGGAACAAAATGACTGTTTGAATTTCAAAGAGGAGTCCTAACAGTTTTGCCTGCAGTTTTGAATGAGGACGTTACTGCAAAGAGCTCTGTCTGTTTGAATTTCGAAGAGGAGTCCTAACAGTTCCTGTCAGCAGTTATAATAAATATTTTGAATGAGGACGTTCTCCCTTCAGTTTGATTTGATTGTGAAATGGCTGCTTTCTGTTTGTTCGTTTGAATTTCCAAGAGGGGACATAACATAGTTGTGTCTGACTCTAGGGGGCAGTGTTCATCTCCATATTTTAACTGAGGGAACCAGCATTGTGCAAAGATTTGTATGGTCATGTGGCCAGCAGGATTATATGCAAGGTGCACAGAATACTGTTACTTTCCAACTGAAGTGATATCTATTTATCTACTGACATTTGCATGCTTTACAACTGCTAGGTAGGCAGGAACTGGTGCAAGTAACAGGAGCTCATCCCATTGGGGAGCACTGGGATCTCAAATCGTGGCTATCAGCTTTCCACCTGAGTAAGCCTGCACTTTCTTCTATGTACTCCGAACAAAAAGCATGATGGACTGTTCCTGAGGGCTTCCAGTTTGAAGTCTCTTCGGTGACAGACAGAAATCCACGATCGTGCATAGTTTCGGTCTCGGCTTACCACTGGAGCGCCCTGAGCTGGCTGGTTTCAGGGCTAAGCCACCCCATAGAGGTGGTGAAGAGTGGGGAGACCACCAGCAGGGTTGAGGAGAGCCGCATCTCTCCTCCTCAGCTGGCCATTACTCCCTTTCCTGAAGGCGGTTGCAGCAGTGGTCAAAAATGGCCACTACAAAGAAGAACTCAACCAGAAAAGAATATGCAGGAGGAAGATAAGAAGTGAAAGTTTTGGCTAACTGGGTTAAATTGTAAAAGCAACAACTAAGGTACCCTGGAATTTAAAATTACAAAAAATTAACATTGCTCCCAAAGAAGAGTCAGAAGCAGTGAAGGAAAGTGAAAAGGGAAAGGTTTGGCTTTTTTTTTTTTTTCCTTCTCTCTCTTTCGCTATACTGACAACTAAGAGACTTAAATAAGAAACCAGAAAAATCTGCTTTGACATCAATAGGCAATTAAGCTGAAAATAAAACAAAATGCCAAAGGGATAATAAAGATTTCTGGACACTATTTTTTTTTTCATAAGCAGGAAGGGAGAGAAAAAGAATAAGGGCAGGATCTGGAAGAGGGAGGAGACTGCCTGGAATTAAAAAAAATCTACAGTAAAACTTCAACAAGATTTCTAAAAGATACATTTTAACTGAAACTTTGTAACTAAACAGTAACCCCAGGAAGAGAAAGTGAAAAAAAGGGTAAAAAAGAAACAGCTTGCATGTATTTGGATTATTTGGTGATCTTTTGATTCTTGATTATTACATTTGAATGACTAAAATTAATCGAGTGGTTGTTTAAAAATTTATATAATGGCACCACTTCTGGATGAATTGAAAATGGAACTTAAAAAGTACAAAGAAGATGCACAAGAAGGGAAGGGTTCTTTTGGCTTCGTTTTTTAATTCTTAGAAATGGAGATTTGGAACTATGAGAAACAACAAGAAACATCTGCAAAACAAGAAGACTGGGACAGAGAAGAAGCCATCTTTAATGAACAAGTAATTTTATGTGGGGAAGAAAAAGGAAAGGGGGGAAAGAGAATGGAGAATTTAAGATTTAAAAAAACAACCAAAGAAAAGAAAAATAATTCAAAAAATAAGTATAATACTGGAAAGCAACAGAAAAGGGGAATACAGAAGAGAGAAACAGAGGTAGAGAGACAAGGGGGTAAAAAGGGGAGAGAGAAGAAGAGAGGGAAGAAGGAAAGGAAAAGAAGTTACAAAGGACCGGAGCAAGATATAGAGAAACAGGACCTATTTAGAGATAATGGGTGAAAATCTAATTGAAAAAGGCATTCTGTACATAAGATTGTATTGTTATATTAGGAATAGAAATAACTTTAGAAAATTGGAAACAATGTATGATTAAAATGAGGGATAAAATAGTTAGTGTAATTTAGTGAAATGTTTGTTAATAAAATAAGTGAAATAAAATAAATGAGAAAATTGAATTAGGAAGGAACAGGAACATTTTAATTAGTTAATGTTTTATAAAATATAAGTGAAGGTGGGGAAATAATTATGGAAAGCTTATAATTGTTCCTATAGAAGTATGATATTTAATTGAAAAATAATGTTAAAGAAGTTAAGACTTTAATGAATATTAATATTAATGATAGAATTGAATTGGAATGGAATGTGTTGTTTTAATTATATACATTTATAATTTTTTCTTTTTTTAAGAATATAGTGTGCATTTTAAGAATCCGAATGGAAGTTATGTATTATATTGAATGTTATAACTTTAGGGTATATATTGAAGCCTAAATAAGAGTTAAATGGATAAACTTAAAGATATAAAGGCATCATACTCCAATCAGTAACTACAGGAGAAATTTTGTTTAATGAGAAAAGATAATAGATAATTGAAACAGGACAGACAAAAAATATAAATACAATGATTTGAATTGAGATGAGATAACTAAAATAAAATTGAGAAAATTAAAAGAGGGGAGAAACTATGCAGAAAATGTAAAATAGTAATAAGATATGGAATAGAATATAAAAATGAGCATGAACCTGAATTTGTGTCTGTACGAAGAAATGTAACCTGGGATTACGCTATTTTCCAAAACGATGTTTTATTTGTATTTTTTTTTCTCTTTGTGAAAACTCAAATAAAATTTACAAAAAAAAAAAAGCATGATGGACTGTTCCTAGGATTGAATCGCATTTGAAATCCATGTTTGTCCAAAGATATATTCATAAGCAACTGCCGTGAAATAGCCTTTTTATGTTAGCTATTTAAATTCAGGCACAATTTCCTCCACAAATAAGCCCTATGGTCTTCCTTTTTAGTCTACTTTACACACACCAACAGAAAGCCTGGGCACTTTCCATAATCTTTTCTTATCACTTCCCTTCAATTCATTAGAGGAGAAAGAATAATTCTCAAGGGTGGAACTTGACATCCTTCCTAGTAATCCTCAGAGATTATTCTTCCTTCTCTGAAGAGTTTTCTTCCATTCATTCTTCTTGTGCACAGGATATTTCAGTCAAGCACCTTTCTTTCTAGGGATCCAGTCTGAGGTCTACTTGTTGGGGTCTGAAAGGCCTGTAAGAAGGCCTGGGTTGTCCCTCCATCTCTCCTGCCTTGACTCTTGATTAAGTTCTGCATTCATTACATGAAATGGCTGACAGAGGCACCTGGAAAAGGGCTTCATAGATGGCATAATTCAAAGTTCCTATGTTATTCACTACATGGATAAATGGAAGCGATGCATCACCATCTCGAAAAACCAATTCTATTAGCAAAGAACAGAGGACATGGCTAATTATTGAAAATCAACACATGTAAAGTCTGTGCAAAGAAATCTATAAGCAAATGCTCTGAGGGGCTCTTTTATCCCAAGCAATATGCAAATTGAGGCACAATTTCCTCTTTAAAGTTCAGGGTTTCCCTTTTCAGGCAACACCCACAAACACAAAGTCTGTACATTTTCCAGAATCCCCTGCTATCCATTACCTTCCATTCATTAAAGGGAGAAACAATGTTCCTGTGGTTAAATATGGTGTCTTTTCTATTAATGCTCAGAGGTAATTATTTCTTAACCGTTCGGATTCTTTTCCTTTTAATTGTTGAATACAGGAGAGCTGACTGAAACTTCTTTCATTTTAGGTGTCCAATCTGAGGTCCAGTTAGTGGAGTCTGGAGGGGATGTGAGAGGACCCGGGGAGTCCCTCCGTCTCTCCTGCCAAGGTTCTGGATTCCCCTTCAGTGATGCCTACATGCACTGGGTGAGACAGGCTCCTGGAAAAGGACTGGAATGGGTGGCCTACATAAACAAAGCTTCCAGTACTATTTACTACTCTGACAAAGTCAAGGGCCGCTTCACCATCTCCAGGGACAATGCCAAAAGCCAGATGTATCTGCAAATGAACATCCTCAAACCTGAAGACACAGCAATTTATTACTGTGCAAGAGACACAGTGAGAGAAAATGAATCTGAAGCTTGACAAAAAACCTACCATTCATCAGAACAGCTCTGCAAGTCAAGGCTGTATTTTTCAATAAGAGGAACTTTAGAAAGATGTCAGATTGCCAGGAGGAAGGGGCTGATCTTTCTGTCAGCTCTATAGGGGTTGTTTTCCAAATGAAGAGAGGAAGCAAAAAAAATTGAAGGAAGAAAATAAAATTGACTAGTTAGAAAGAGGGAGGGAGAGAGAGAGAGAGAGAGAGAGAGACTCCTAAAACATATGGTGAAGTGCTGTCAATAAATCTTTCGAGATACAAAATTGTATTCCTTAGTTAGACCTCTTTCATCTTTTATTGGATGTGAGATCAGTCTTCAGATCTGATGCCTTCCACCTTTGTGTCCATATATCTGTATTTCTGTTTCTTTCTCTCCCACACTCCACCCCCCTCTCTCCATACTTGGGGGGAGGAAAGAAGAAGGAGGGAGGAAGGGGGAAAGAGGGAGAAGAAGAAAAAAAGAAATTTGAAAGCTTAAATATGTTTAAGGGATTAAATACCTTCCTGTATGAGTAGAAAGGAGAGGAGGAAAGGGGAGATGAGAGGAGGGCAGATGAGAGGAGGGGAGAGAAAAGATGGAGAGGGGAG
>NW_020769571.1:126974-143877 GCF_900518735.1 Pseudonaja textilis
TGTTGCATCCATGCCCTGGTCTAGCCTCTCATTGCTCAACTACAACAATATCCTTCTCCAAGGCCAAAAGAATGGAGGCAGTTCTTACTTCTGGGAGCAGAATGTGCCACAAACTGGGGCCACAGAATAAAAGGCTCTTCTCCATGACCCCTTTAACTGAAATTCCTTGGCTGACAGGGCTGGTCACAGGCCCCTTGACTGGAGCTAGTGGGGCAAGGTAGTCCCACTGGGGCAAGGTGGTTCCACAGAGTCATTTTATCTATTTTATCTATGAGAACTACAGTGAGTGTATTATATGCTCTAAAATGGAAAGACTGGAAACCACCCACAATGGGGGAATGGCTGGAAAGGAGGAAGGAATTTGGGAAGATGACTAAACCAGTTTTTTTTTTTTATCAGAAAGAAAATCTATCTACAGGATTGAATGAAAATCATATGAAATTTGTATGAAATACAAAAAATAAATTTCTTGTGATTTGTGGTTTGATGATTAGAAAAAATAGAATAGGGAAAAATGAGCTTTTTTGGCAATCATGAAGTAAAGGTTAATAAAGTAATGTACTTGGAATTGGAAGCTTCTTTTTCCCATTTCTTTTCATTTTCTCTTTCTGAATTTTTATCCTTTCCTTCCTTTTTTCTTTTCCTTTCCTTTCCTCTCATTCCTCTCATATTACTGTGTTAATTTCTACTGTTTCCATAACATTTCTAATAAACTACACACATACTATATGTCTCTGTGTGTCTGTTTTAAATATAAATTGTTCTGTATTAACATTCTTGTAGACTCGCATTCCGATTGGTCCACACAGACTGCAACGTGATTGGCTGACTGAACTCCTGTGATTGGAGCGCTAAGAATCTACCGCGATTGGCCGAGCCGATTGCGGGAGATTCAAAGTGCTGCCATTGGCTGCCGAGCCACCGGCTGGCTGTATAAAGCCAAGCGGCTCGCAAGCCTATTCTGTGCTATTTCTCCACTTACAATAAAGAGCTGAATGTACACTCCCGAGTCTCGCCTCTCAATGTGAACTGATCTACCCAATCTAACACTGGCAACGAAGGTGGGATCATGAGGCGAGGAACCAACCAGCACATGGCAAATGGTGCGCTACGACCCACAAGATGGCCAGCAGCACCCCGCCACCCGCTCCATTCGACCCAGCCACCGAGGACTGGGAATCGTACATCGATCGCTTCCAGATGTTCCTGGAATGCAGCAATCTCAAGGATGCCAACGGCCAGAGGAAACGGGCTGTGTTCTTGGCGCACTGTGGCCCCGCAGCATTCAAGATGGCCAAGGCACTGGCAAAGCCCACCAATGTAAAAGGAATGGACTGGGCTGACCTCGAGCCCATCTTGCGCCGCCATTATGCCCCTGCCGTGCCCATACTCATCCGAAGGCACGACTTCTACCGGCGAGATCAGCGTGAGGGTGAAACCATAGGCGATTTTGTGGCCCAGCTAAGGAACCTAGGGGGTCTATGTGGGTTTGCCAATCTGGACGAGGCATTACGTGACTGAGTTGTCCTCGGGCTCAGAGACCCCATACTGCAGAGCCGGCTGATGGCCAAAGGCGACATTTCCCTCACCGACGCCCTCGCCGAGGCGACTACAGCTGAGGCCACCCACCAATCGGCAGCCCGGATGCGGCAGGTGAACACAAAAGAACGACTGCCAAGCAACGAAGCAACCCCGGCACCAGCGAGGCCCGGAGAAGCCAGCCACCGAGAAACAACCACACATCACGGCGACATTGACCCCCAATCCGACACCGATGACGAGGAAGAGGAGATCCACCAGCTCCAGGCTGAACACGACCAGTGGGACTGGAGAGGACGTAAGTCGGGATTCCATTGCGCCGGCTGTAGCGGCGATCACCCCCACTCCGAATGCTGTTTCCTCGACGCCATCTGCCGGCATTGCGAGAAGCAGGGGCACATCACCAAGGTGTGCCAGAACAAGAAAAACTACAGCACCCAACGACGAGACAGCAGCCCCCGATGACAAGATGGCACCCCCCCCAGAAACTGAGACCGCCAAACCGAGAGCCGATTGAGCTGTGACAGCTGCAGCAGATGACTCAGCAAAGCACAGCGGCGCGAAGAAACCCACCAGACGGTCATCATCGGCCACTCATCGACCATGGACGCCCAAAATGTACACGTGGAGGTGAGCATCGAAGACCAGCCCTGCGAGATGGAAGTGGACTCTGGGTCCTACCTCTCCATGGTCTCTTGGCGCACAATCAAGCACCTAGTGCCAACCATCCGCTGCCACGAGCTAGACAACCAAAAACTAATCCTGAAGGACTACCAGGGAAACCGCATCCCTGTAGCCGGCATCGGACATTTTAAAGTCACCTTCAAAGACCACACCGAGGTATTGCCACTTACAGTCATAGACAAAGACCGCCCCAGCTTGCCTGGCTTGCAATGGTTCTCCCCATTGGGAATAGAAGTGACGGGCATCCACCACACAGACGAGGCTGACTGGGAAGCGACGCTCGTGAGGGACTTCCAGGAGGTCTTTGACGACTCTCTAGGCAAGTACCGAGAGGCCCCTATTTCCTTCAACCTCAACCCTAAAGTCGCCCCGATCCGCCTCAAACCGCGGCGAGTGCCATTCATGCTCAAACCTAAAATTGACGAGCAACTAGACAAGCTTGTCACACAAGGGGTTTTAGAGCCAATTGATCATGCCCGCTGGGAAACACCCATAGTCACCCCCATCAAACCCGATGGCTCCATAAGAATCTGCGGTGACTATAAGGCCACCCTCACCCGTGCGCTGCAGCAAAGCGCCTACCCTGTCCCAGTAGTACAGCACCTTCTGCACTCACTGGGGGGAGGCCGGGTCTTCGCAAAACTCGACCTGGCGCAAGCCTACCAGCAACTGCCGGTCGATGCCGAGACAGCCGAAGCGCAAACGATTGTCACACACCGGGGGGCTTTCCAATGCAACTGACTCCAATTTGGAGTCAGCGTCGCCCCAGGAGTCTTCCAAAGCCTCATGGAAAGACTCCTCCAGGGAATAAAAGGAGTGGTCCCCTACTTTGATGACGTGCTGGTCGCAGCCGCCAACAAGGAACAATTGGAAACCTGTTTAAGTGCGGTGCTGCAAAACTTCAAAGACGCCGGCCTTAAAGTAAAAAAAAACAAATGCCAACTTTACACCGAGAGGGTCGAATTCCTGGGGTACCTCCTAGACTGGCACGGAATCCACCCAACCGGAAAGAAACTCAGAGCCATTAAGGAAGCCCCCACACCAACAAACAAGGCAGAACTACAGGCATTCTTGGGACTGCTTAACTTTTACAATGTTTTCCTACCCCAGAAGGCGACTGTGGCGGAGCCTCTGCACGGCTACTCGATAAAGCAGCCACCTGGACCTGGGGAAAGCGGGAGGAGACTGCATTCCAACAGACAAAAAACCTGCTAACATCAGACGCAGTCCTGATCCAGTATAGCGAGACCCTGCCACTAACGGTGATATGTGACGTGTCACCCTTCGGCATCGGAGCAGTCCTCAGTCACACCCTACCCAACGGGAAGGAAGCACCAAACGCCTTCTTCTCAAGAACACTGGCCAGACTGGAGAGAAATTACAGCCATCTGGACAAAGAAGCCCTCGCCATCGTCTTCGGAGTGAAAAGGTTCCATGAGTACCTTTATGGTAGGACCTTTTCAATCATTATGGACCACAAACCCTTACTCGGAATACTGGCAGGAAACAAGGCCACCCCAAACATCCTGTCACCCCAGATGACAAGGTGGTCCGAGTTCCTTGCCACTTACTCATATGAACTGTCACACCGACCCGGCAAGAATATCCCACACGCAGATGCACTAAGCCAATCACCCCTACCAGACTTGGACGATGACCCAGCACCCACAACAATAGCCCTGCAAATAGAGACTCTACCCAGCCCGCTCTTAACCACGCCAGACATTGCCCGAGAAACAAATAAAGACAAACGGCTGACACAGTGAGATGAATGAATCTGAATCCAGTCAATAACTTTATCTCTGAGCAGCTCTTAAATTAAGAAAAAGTATGCAGATGAAGAATCATCTGCGTTTTAAAGAACCATATGATTTTCAAAGATGTCTGTTTGGAATGTAGATATTAAATAATTCTTGGTGGGAGGTTATCTACTTTTATTTTGAGATTGGAAGAAAAAAAGGAACAAATCCTTGCTTTACTTCTTCTGTTTTAAATCCTCTTATGATTTATTTAACTGCTAAAAAATTAATTTTTGCTTGTCATCACAAGATGTGTGTGCAATAAACCATTATAGAAAAGAGAAATTCTTCTTAAAATCCCTTATGTGTTTTCAACTTCTCTTTCCCTCCTGGAACATTCAAATATCTTGAGGATAATGATGTTACCCTTTCTTACTCAGCACTTATGCCAGAGAGTAGCAATATCACCCACAATAATGTTGGCCATCTTGGAAGAGGTCAGCTGTGCAGAAATGTAGTTAATATATAGAACAGTGGTTCTTAAGATTTCCCACACCCCATAGAATT
Organism: Pseudonaja textilis; assembly: GCF_900518735.1. The sequence goes on from NW_020769571.1 coordinate 131,504, forward strand.
AAAAAAAAAAAACACCTTTAAATAAATAATTTTAGTAACCCTGGATCAAAACTGCCAGATTGCGAGAAGGAAGGAACTGATCTTTCTATCAGCTCTGTGGGGATTGTTTTCCAACTGAAGGGAGGAAACCAGAAAGTTTGAACAAAGAAAATAGATTTGAGTAGTTATAAAGAGAAGGGGGGGGGCTCCTAAAAGACAAAAATGCCAAAGTCCTCTCAAGAAATTTTTAGAAATATAAAATTGTTTTACTTAGTAATAATTCTTATTGTAATTGTAGTTCAATCTTCAGATCTGTCATCCACCTTTATGTGCATCTCTCTCTCCCTCTCCCTTTCACTCCCCTCCCCCCTCTATCTTGTTTGGACTTGAATACTATGGTTTACCATTCTTATATTATTTACTACTCAGAGATATGGAAGGTATGCTCACCATCTTCCAAAACCAACTCTATTAGTAAAGGAACAACTTTAAAACAGAGGACAGAGCTTATTATTTAACATTATTTGAAGATCATATGTGTAAAGTTTCTGCAAGGAAAACTATGAGCAAGTACCCTGAGGGGCTCTTTTAATCCCAAGCAATATGCAGATTGAGGCACAATTTCCTCTTTAAACTCAGGGTTTCCCTTTTCAGGCAACACTCACAAAGTTTTTACATTTTCTAGAATCCTCTCCTAACCATTACCATTCATTAAAGGGAGTAACATTGTTCGTGTGGTTAAATTTGGTGTCCTTTCTATTACTGCTCAGAGGTAATTATTTCTTAACCATTAGGATTTTTTCCTTTTGATTATTGTTTACAGTAGACTGAAACTGCTTTCATTTTGGGTGTCCGATGTGAAGTTCAGTTGGTGGAGTCTGGAGGGTATGTGAGAAGACCAGGGGAGTCCCTCAATCTCTCTTGCCAAGGTTCTGGATTCACCTTCAGTGGTGCCTACATGCACTGGGTGTAAGGCATCCAGAAAGTATCCATGATATCAATCACTCCAAGACATCTCTCTCCAAGGTTGAATTTATTGGAAACAGATCTGGCATGTCAAAGGTAATTTTCCAAGTGAAATTATTTTCGTGCCTTACACAGAATCCACCTTCTCTCCTCCCTTCTCTCCTCCCACTTCTACACTTCATAAATCATGAGCACCAATTAACTGCCACTGGAATTACTTAATACGACATACAGAATAACCTTGAACTTTTAAACTCTCTAAAAGGAAAAAAAAATGTGGCAGCTGAATTTTAAAGCTGACAGATGTCCTCCCTTGAAAACTCCTCTTCCTAAAAGAAAGGGGAAAAAACAGATACATGGGGTTAATACATTGTCTTTAACCCCCTCTCCCCCCATGAAGACCCTTTGGTTTGTGGGGAAAATCCTTATGGAATTGGTTAACCAATTGATCAGCATGAACATCCCAAATCTTTACCCAACTAGCATCCAAGAGAGAGTATCCTTTCCATAAGACCAAATATTGTAATTGGCCACGGTGTAATCTAGAATTGAGAATTTTTTGAATTTCATAATGTGTTTTCCCCTGTACCATTAATGGTTTCAGGGGAGCGATTGGCAGTGGTCTTATCATTGATGTAGTTGCTGGTTTTAGTAAACTACAATGGAATACTAGATGAATTTTCCCCAATATTTGAGGAAGACTTAATTGGACAGTGACCAGATTGATTATCTTTGAAATTGGGAATGGACTCAAGAATTTTGGATGCAGCTTCTTACTGGGCAGTTTCAACCTAAGATACTTGGTCAACAAATATACTTTGTCCCCTACTTTAAAAGGCGGTTGAAGGGATCTATGTTTACCCGCCTGTTTTTTATAATTTTTTGCAGCTTCGGTCAAAGATTTTTGGATCTTCCCATCCTTTCTTTAATGAGTTCATCCATTCTGTTAGGGACATGGATGAGGGAGGTTGTCTAGGTAACTCGGACATTGGGATAAAATCCATTCCAGTGTTGATTTGGAATGGAGTTAATCCTGTGCTGCTATGTACTTCATCATTGTAAGCAACCTCTGCAAAAGGTAATAACTCAGCCCAATTTTCTTGTTGATAATTTACATAGCGTCTAATGTATTGTTCAATCGTAGTGTTAGCCCTCTCTGCTGCTCCGTTACAAGCAGGATGGAAAGCTGAGGATAACCCTTGAGAGGAACCAATGGATTTCAGAAATTCCCTCTAAAATTTTGCAGTAAATTGTACCCCTCTGTCTGATATTATTCTACGAAGTACTCCATGTAGTCTATAGATATGTTTCACAAGCAGCTTTGCAAGTTTTTTCGCAGATGGAAGTCCTTTGCAGGCTATACAATGGGCCCGTTTAGAGAATAAGTCAATTATAATCCAAATGATTGTATTCCCTTCACTCTTAGGTAATTCAACAATAAAGTCCATTGCGATCTCTTCTCAAGGTTGAGTTGGTTCAGCAACTTGTTGCAGGAGGCCAGGGTTTTTTCCAGTTCTGTGTTTCATTGTGGCACAAATTGGGCAACTTTTTACATAGTCCTCAACATCAGGTTTCATTTTTGGCCACCAGAACTGTCTTCTCAGTAAATGTAGGATATTTAGGAATCCGAAGTGGCCTCCCAGCCAGCAGTCATGGCTACGCTTTAGTACCAGTAGTCTTAGGGTTGTGGGTACATAAATCTTAGTCCCTTTCCAAGCTAATCCATCATTCATTATCAACTCAGTTTGATGGTCCAGGAACCAAGGGTCAGTCAATAGGGCCATTTTCAATTCTGTAGTCAGCTTATCTTCCAGGTGTTTGGGGTTGCAGTTGGCTTGGGCTCAAGTCATCACTTGGCCTGCCGATTGAGCTTCTGAAATTAAGGCTTGTACTATTTCCTCTTGGTGGCTGTCAAACTGAGGTTTTCTGGACAGAGCGTCCGCCAGTATGTTTTTCCCTCCGGGCATATATTTAATGTTAAAGTTGAATTGCTTGAAATATTGGGCCCAGTGGACTTGTTTGGGCGATAATCTCCTAGGGGTCTTTAGAGCCTCGAAGTTCTTATGATCAGTCCCTACCTCAAAGACCTCTGGTGCTCCTTCTTGAAAATGCCTCCAAGTCAATAAAGCCCATCGTACGGCAAATTCTTCTTTCTCCCAGACCACCCACCTTCGCTCTGCATCTGTCAGCTTTTGGACACATAAGTGCAAGGCATCAGTCGGCCTTGAGAGTCTTTTTGCAGCAAAATGGATGCCACTGCTACATCACTTGCATCTGTTTGGACAATAAAAGGCTTGGTTGCATCTTGGTGCTTGAGGATGGGCTCCATTGCAAAGAGGCATTTTAATGTCTCAAAAGCTTTCTGACAGTCCATAGTTCAAGCCAGGGGGTGACTCGGCTTTGGTTTGGTGGGTGACAGGCCCGTTTTTTAATAGCTCTGTCAATGGGAGGGCAACTTCAGCAAAGGATGGAATGAATTGTCTATAGAAGTTGGCAAACCCCAAGAAACTTTGAAGTTGTTTTCGGGTTCTGGGGGGTTGCCAGTCCAGCACCGTTTTCATCTTTCCAGGGTCCATTTAAATCCCCAGGTTGGATATTTGGTAGCCTAGATAGTCTAGCGACTCTTTGTAGAATTCGCATTTTGAGAGTTTCACATATAATTTAGTGGCTAGAAGTTTTTCTAGAACCTGTCGGACCAATTGAACATGTTCTTCCATGGTTTTTACTGAAGATAAGGATTTAATCCAGGTACACGAGGACCCCTGGTAAAGGTGCAGGTGTAGTACCTCATTGATGAGCTGCATAAACACTGCAGGAGCTCCTGAAGTCCAAAAGACATGACTTTGAATTTGAAGCTACCCAGAGGACAGTTAAAAGCAGTTTTTCACTCATCTCCTTCTTTGATGTGGACCCGGTAGTAAACTTCACTGAGATCTAGCTTGGTGAATATCTTGCCCTTCAACAGGTGGTTCAATAAGTCCTTCATAATGGGGAGAGGGTGCATGTTTTTGACACATATGGCATTCACACCTCTAAAGTCAAAACACAATCTCAACCTGCCATCTTTCTTCTGCTTGAACAACATGGGGCAGTTAATCTTGATTTCGCAGGCTCAATAAAACCTCATTCCAAATTGCTGTCGATGTATTTCTTTAATTCAGTCATTTTAGCAGGCGTCATGGAATACATCTTTGGTTTTGGTAATTTCGCCCGGGCTCTAATTCTATGGCACAATCAGTGGCTCGATGGGGGGATAAGACATTACACCCTTCTTCACTGAACACTTCAGCCAAGTGTCTGTATTGGTTGGGTACCTGGGGGTTATCTGGGAGAAGGTGGGATGCCATGGGTGCTGGCTCAGGCTCTGGGTTCAAGCTGACCAGTGGCTTTGTAGTGGATGGAAGAGGGGGCAATGGGCCCGGTCCAATGAGGATTTTTCTGAATCCATCCTTGCATTTAATCATTGGGGCCCATTTGTCTAGCCAAGCAAGTCCCAGTATGATTGACTCTGACATCTTGGGGGCCACTATGAAGCATATGAGTTCATGATGGGGCCCTAATTCCATCTTGATTAATTCAGTCATCTGAGTGGCTGCCCCACCATTAAGGTTCCATCCACTTGCTCAGATCTGATTGGGGTTTTTAGTGGGTTAGTCTTTATGCCCAATTGTTCAATGATGGAGAGTCCAATAAGGCATCTAGAACACCCAGTATCAATGACAGCTTTTAACTCCCCAGCCTCCCCCATTTTTGGTACCACTAACTTGATCTTGACTATAAAAGGTATAATGGGATCACTCACCATTGGGTCATCTTTGCAGGTTGTGTTCTCAGGGACGTGGTGGTCCATTGCTCCCATCTGCACAGAGGGGGCTTTCCCAGATGTGTTTGGCAAACCCACCCCTGGCTGGAGGTCTTTCTTGATTCTTCCAACCTCTAACAGCTGGATTAGTCTTTGACTGCGGAGCTTGCAGTACAGGATCAGGGGCCAGAAGTCTGCTGCTCTATGGCCAGATTGGCCACATTGGTAACATTTCAGCACCCTGGTAGGTTGGTTATGAGCAGGTTCAGCTGATCCGGTCAGCAGTCTCCTAGCCACAATTCTCTTAGGCAGGGCTGTTGGAAGGGGTTTCCTGTCTGGGTTGCTGCTGTGATCTAAGCTGAAGGATGTGACATACCACAATTGTAAGGTCTCTGCAATTCCCCTGATTTCACAGGCCTTCTTTACTTCTGGATCAATGGCATTTTTAAAATAGTGTAAAGTCATTCTTTCAGGCCAATCCATGAGGTAGCTTGAGCCCCTTCTAAAGTCCCAAATAAATTCTGACAAGGGTTGCTTGCCTTGTCTCATTTCCATTAACTTCTCTTTATTCTCTGCTACCCTGTCTGGATTTTCAAATCTGAGTCTTAATAATTGAATAAATCCATTTACATTGTGTAATTCTGGGGCTTGTTCATTGTGTAGTTGGGCCACCCAGTTTGAAGCATCCCCTCCATTCATCCCATTTGTTATGGTCGTAACCAAATTGCTCTTTGTGGCCTACTGATCTCCAAATTGTTCTATATGGGTTCGGATTTGAGTGAGGAAATAATTAAAATGTTCATGGCATCCATCAAATATGGACTTAAAGAGTATTTGGTCCAGCCTGGGTCATGATTGCAGAGGTGGCACAGGCCAGGCTCCTGCAGGTTGTACTGGAATGAAAGAAACCGGCCTGGTGGCATATGTAGGCTGGGTAGTCCCCCTGTATCCTGGCTGGGTGGTGCCTCTCTGGAATAGGGGGTCCCTGCAGCTTCGCTGCCAGTTGGGGCTGCTTTAATGGTGGCCAGAAGGAAGATGGGTGTGGCCTGGTTCCCTGGTTGGGAGGAGGGGGAGTGGCTGCTGTCTGTTGTCTGGGCAACCCCCCTTCAGACCAGGGCTGGGTTAGTGCTGGGTGCCATTGGCATTGAATCCACCCCTGGCTTGGATAAAATCCCCATCCTGGAGGGATACTCTCTGCAGGGGGCAAAATTCCCTCTGGAAAATGAGGGGGTTGCCTCAAAGGCCGCAACATACCTCTGTCAGTTGATGCTTCTTTCTGGCTTCTTCCAACTGGCATCTGTATAGGCTCCTCCCTCCAATCAGACAGAATAGCAATCTGCCTGGGGCTCAAGAAAGATTTCTCTTCAACCAGCTGAGTTACTTCTGGATTATAATAACTTCTTGAGTTGAAATGCTTCAGTATAGCTCCCAAACCTCTTTCCTCTACTGTCATTCTGGAAGCATCCATCATCTCCTCCAAACAAAGGCTTGCAGCTTCAATTAATGTCCTGGAGGGAGGGCCCTCATACTCTCCCCGCTGCATACCTCCAACTTCAGCTGACTGTTGATAATTCTCTATTTCAGGAAAAAGAACTCTGGGTATCAGCCAAGCCCTTTTTTAAAAAATAAATGACTTGGGAAATAAATGTAAGGCATCCAGAAAGTATCCATGATATCAATCACTCCGAGACATCTCTCTCCAAGGTTGAATTTATTAGAAACAGATCTGGCATGTCAAAGGTAATTTCCCAAGTGAAATTATTTTCATGCCTTACACAGAATCCACCTTCTCTCTTCCCTTCTCTCCTCCCACTTCTACACTTCATAAATCACGAGCACCAATTAACTGCCCCTGGATTACTTAATATGACATACAGAATAACCTTGAACTTTTCAACTCTCTAAAAGGAAAAAAAAATATGTGGCAGCTGAATTTTAAAGCTGATACTGGGTAAGACAGGTCCCAGGAAAAGGAATGGAATAGGTGGCATTCATAGACACCTATTCAAATACTTACTATTCAGACAAAATGAAGGGATGCTTTACCATCTCCAGGGACAATGCCAAAAGCCAGCTTTATCTGCAAATGAACAGCCTCAAACCTGAAGACATGGCAGTCTATTACTGTGCTAGAGACAGAGTGAGAGAATGTGAATTTGAAGCTTGGAAAAATCCTATCATTCATCAGAACAGCTTTGCAAGTCAATTTAATACCAGAAGACTGAATTTTTCAATGAGAGGAACCTTAGAAAAATGCCAGACTGACTGGAGAAAAGAGCTGATCTTTGTATCAACTCTGTGGGGCCTGTTTTCCAATTGAAGGGGAGGAAACCAGAAAATTTGAAGGAAAAAAAAAACAAAGTTGAAAAAAATAAAGGGGGAGAGGAGGGAGATTCCTAAAAGAGAGAAATGGTAAAGTGTTCTCGAGAAATCTGTAGAATTACAAAATTGTATTCCTTAGTTAGAACTTTTTATTCTTTGATTGGATGTGTAGATCATAAAATAATGAAAATAGCCTTAGAATTCCAGTTTCATCTTCCCTGTTTACAAAGAGATCTGGCTACATATAAAACAACAAGAAGAACACCTACTATTACTACTACTACTACTACTACTACTACTACTACTACATTGAATAATTTGTAGACCTTTGGTATTTTGGCAGAAGGCGGTAAATGAATATGTATGTATGATATGATCATCTGTTTAAATGCTTAAACTGCCATACAAATATTGAGGAAACATCTGGACCTAAGCAACTTCCTCAGATAATTAGGAAGATGTGTCCTCATCTCCTCACTTTTGCACTGGAGTCAATGTTGTCACATGAAACTCCATGGCCTATGTGCCCAGAGTGGGTGGGATAGGAAAGAACACTTCTCATTAGATATTGTCTTGTTTTAGATGTTTTCGGCATGACAATTTTTCATGCTATTGTTCAATGAAAAGTTCACATGAAAAGTTCACATCTCAGCAGGATATAATCCTCACCATGACACAGTTAGATAGATGTGAGGGGGGGAGGGAGGGGGGAAGGACGGAGAGAGAGGGGGGAGAGGGAGAGGGAGAGGGAGATACTTCAAAAGAGAAACTCTAGAATCTGGAAAGGTACTTCATGTTTTTCTGTAAATGAGACAGTTCATCATGTTCATCATACAAAATAGCTCAAAATTCATGGATAAATCCACACAGTAATCCAGACGTTCCTAAAAGCTAATGTATATTTGAAACCAGAGAGGTTTTCTTTTGGGGACTAAGTTATGGAACTTTGTTTTTATTATTTGCTTGCTTGTTGAATTCATCTGCTGCTCCTCTCAATGATAAAGGAACCATGGATAATTTTCAAACAATAAAATTAGTTTTTTTTACTTTACTTGATTGTCATTGCACCTTGTACAATGAAATCAAACATCATCTTCAGTGCATGTAGTATCGGCCGATACTCACAAAAGACATGAGGCAGTGACTTTGTTCAGCTCATTTATTTAGGGATTTAGAATCTGCTGCCAGCTGGGTATGCGGCGGCTTATAAGGATCTGGCGCCGGGCGCCGCGGCCAATGACAGCCGTTTGAATCGCCCGCGATCGGCTCAGCCAATCACGGTCAATTCCGAATGGCCAATCAGTGCCACGCGCTCGACCAATCCGGTTGCTGCACGCTCGTCCAATCAGGGCTGCAGGATTTTGAGAATGTTAATGTCCATACAGAACACCCCTCCCCTCTTGGTTCGGTCCTACATAACGTAGTCCCATAAGTAGGCAGGGCTCCGTACTTGCCCACTGGACCTGCGCAGATTAGTTGTTTCTTGGCTGTCGGCCGGTTCGGTCGGGATCCGTGTCGCTCTCCGCCTCGTCGATGGAACCGCCTGGAAGGGTGAGTCGGGCCTTTCACCGCAGCTCCCTCCTGGTCTACCCGGGCTGGTCGAGTTGCTGGCTTTGCTGCTCCCACTCTGGCTTCCCAGGCTGGTTGAGCTGGCTTGGCTGCTCCCGCTTGGGCTTCCTGGGCTGGTCGAGCTGGCTTGGCTGGTCCTTCCAGGTGAGGCTTCGAGTGGGTCATTCCCTGGTGCTTTGGTAGGTGAGTATTGCTGGTTTCTTTTTGGGTGGGTTTGTCTGTTTTGTTCTTTGGGGTTTTCCCTCCCCTCTTGATTGGTGTTTTGGCATTCCCTCTCTGTTTCTGGCTCTCTGTTTGTGTGTGCTTGCATGTCGGTTGTATTTCCCGTGGTGGTTCTCGATCTTAGCTGATCGATGTGTCGTTTCCATGCTTGCCCGTCGTTTGTTAGTAGTCTGTACGAGCGGGGACCCGTTACCTGGGTTATCATTGCCGGTATCCAGAGTGGGTCCCCTGTAAAGTTTTTCGCATAGACCGTGTCTCCTGGTGAGAATGTCCGGTACTTGCTGGTGGAGTCGGGGGGCTTCTCTGGGTTGTATGTGGGGTGCAGGTGGTCGAGTGGTGATCGCAGCTTTCTTCCCATCAGCAGCTCTGCCGGGTTCTTGTTTGTTGTTGTGTTCGGGGTTATGTGTTGTATGAATAGCATCCTGTTGATTTTGTCCTGTATTTCCCCGGTTTCGATTTTTTGAATTGTCTTTTTTGTGAACTGGACCATTTTTTCCACCCTTCCATTCACCGCCAGGTGAGCCGGTGCTGTCAACGCGTACCGAATCCCCCATTCTGCTAGGAATCTTTCGAAGGGTAGTGCGGTGAACTGGGGCCCGTTGTCCGATACGATGACATCTGGGAGGCCGTGGGTTGCGAATAGTTTGCTGAGCTCCTTGATGACGGCTTCTGTGGTGGTTGTTCTCATGTTGCTTACCTCCAGCCAGTTGGAGTAAGCGTCTACCGTCACCAGGAAGGTGTGTCCTTTGGTGGGTCCCGTGAAATCTATGTGAATCTGGGACCATGGCCCTCTGGGGGTTTCCCATTCTAGGACTGGGGCGGCGGGGGGGCTTGGTCTGGATTCTTGGCACTGCTTGCACGATGCCACCCAGGCTTCAATTTCTTTGTCCATCCCTGGCCACCAGACGTGACTTCTGGCCAGGGCTTTTGTTCTAACAATGCCAGGGTGCCCTTCGTGCAGCATGTCCAAGACTCTTTTCTGTAGCTTTTCCGGGATTATGACTCTGTCCCCCCACAGTAAACAGCCCTTTTGTGTGAAAAGTTCTGCTTGGTGGCTCTGGAAGGTTTTGAATTGTTCATCATCGTCTTTTTCCGGCCACCCTTTCTCCACCCATCTTAGAACCCGCACCAGACGTTTGTCTTTATTTGTTGCCAGAGCAATGTCTGACACGGTTAGGGGGAGATTGGGTAAAGTCTCTATGCTCAGGGTGGACATGGTGGGTGCTGGGTCAGCGTCCAGGTCAGGCAGCGGTGTGCGGCTCAATGCATCTGCATGCGGGATTGACTTACCGGGGCGATGGTCCAGCCGGTAATTGTAGGCGGCGAGGAATTCGGACCACCTCGTCATCCTCGGGGATAGGATGTTCGGGGTGGCCCTGTCCCCCGGCAGTATTCCGAGCAGCGGTTTGTGGTCTGTGGTGATGGAAAAAGTCCTGCCATAAAGGTACTCGTGGAACTTCTTTACGGCTGCGATGATTGCCAGGGCCTCTTTGTCTAACTGGCTGTAATTCCTTTCCAGTTTTGAGAGAGTCCTTGAAAAAAAGGCGATGGGTGCTTCTTTTCCATCAGCGAGGGTGTGGCTGAGGACGGCCCCGACGCCAAAAGGGGATGCATCGCACGTTAGGGTGAGGGGTAGTGTCTCGCTGTATTGAATAAGAACAGCGTCCGATGTGAGCAGGTCTTTTGTTCTTGCCCCCCCCCCCCCAGGGGGGGGGGGGGGGGCTGCACTACTGGGACGGGGTAGGCGCTTTGTTGCAGCGCGCGATTGAGGGTGGCCTTATAGTCACCACAAATTCTCACTGAGCCGTCTGGTTTTACTGGGGTGACTATAGGGGTCTCCCACCTGGCATGGTCTGTTGGCTCGAGTACTCCTTGTTCGATGAGCTTATTTAATTGCTCATCGATTTTGGGCCTGAGTGCAAAGGGTACTCGCTGGGGTTTGAGGCAGATTGGGGCGATGGCAGAATCTAGGCTGAAGGTTATCAGGGGCCCTCGGTACTTGCCTAGGCTGCTGTCGAAGACCTCTTGGAAATCCCGCGTGAGCTGCTCCTCCCAGTCCTCCTCGGCGACGTGGTTGGTGCCGGTCACCTCTATTCCCAACGGCGCGAAACATTAGAGTCCCAAAAGGCTGGGGCGGTCCTTCTCGATGATGGTCAGGGGGAGTATCTCAGTGCGCCCCTTGAACGTGACTTTGAAGTGTCCAATTCCTACCACGGGGATGCGGTTCCCCTGGTAGTCCTTGAGGATGAGTTTCTGGCTTTCCAGTTCGCGCCGATGTATGGTTGGCACTAGACGTTTGATTTCCCGCCATGCGACCATGGATAGGTAGGACCAGGAGTCCACTTCCGTTTTGCAGGGGCGGTCCTCAATGGCCACCTCCACATGGATCTTTTGGCCATCCCAGTTGGACGAATGGCCGATGACGACCGTCTGGTGGGTTTCCTCACGTTGCCAGGCCTCGTTGAAACACCTGTTCCTTCCCTCCCGACTCCATCGGCTCTCGGTGTTTTGGTCTCGGTTCCTCGGGGGCGGTGCCGTCTCATCTCCGCGGGCTGCAGTCTCGATGCCGGGGGCTGTAGTTCCTTTTAAAATGGCACACCTTGGCGATGTGGCCCCGTTTGTCGCAGTGCCAGCATATCGTGTCGAAAAACCGGCATTCTGGCATTCGCGCTCCGTCTGCAGCCGGTGGATGTCTTCCTCATCGTCCTCGGAGTTGGTGGGGGAGTCAAGGTCGCCGTGGTGCGTGGAGGTGGTCGTTCGGCGGTTGGCCTCGGGCTGCCTCTTGGGAGTAGGGGTCCTCTCGGTCATGGCTGGGCGATCTGCGGTGCTCGCTTGCCGCATCTGGGCCACTGATCTCCTGGTTGCTTCTGCTGTGGTGGCCTCGGTGAGGGCGTCGGTGAGGGATATGTCGCCCCTTGCCATGAGCCGGCTCTGCAGGACGGGGTCTTTGAGGCTGAGGATGACGCGGTCTCGCAGGGCTTCGTCGAGGTCGGTGAACCCGCACAGGCCCCCAAGGTCCCGTAGATCAGCCATGAAGTCGCTGATGCTCTCGCCCTCTTTTTGATCTCGCCAGTAGAAGTCGTGTCGGTGGATGAGGGTGGGCACGGCGGGCGCGTAGTGACTTCGCAGGAGGGGTTCGAGATCGGCCCAGTCCATCGCTTTCACGTCAAGGGGTTTGGCGAGGGCTTTCGCCATCTTAAACACTGCGGGCCCACAGTGGGTCAGGAAAACGGCCCTTTTCTTCTGCCCATTAGCGTCTTTGAGATTGCTGCTCTCCAAGAACATGAGGAATCTATCTATGTAGGATTCCCAGTCCTCAGCAGCTTGGTTGAAAGGTGCGGGTGGCGCGGTGCCTCTGGCCATGTTGCCAGTCGCTGTTCCGCGTGCCACGTGCAATGTGGGTCTTGCTTCCCGTCCTCGTCGCCAGTGTAGTATCGGCTGATACTCACAAAAGACGCGAGGCAGTGTGTTGGGTATAACAATGATACACCAACTAAGTTTGGGTGAATAAATA
>NW_020769571.1:143887-158107 GCF_900518735.1 Pseudonaja textilis
TTAAACAACTATTTAAACTACAAACAGTGTTTTTGTCATCAGTGTGTATAAACTCTAGGGCCCTTCCTCTCTCATTTGGCTGCCTGGCTTGACTGCTGCTGCACATTCTGTTTGGGGGTTTGTCCCCAAACACTAACACAGTGACTTTGTTCAGCTCATTTATTTAGGGATTTAGAATCTGCCGCCGGCTGGGTGTGCGGCAGCTTATATGGATCTGGCACTGGGCGCCGCGGCCAATGACAGCCGTTCGAATCGCCCACGATCGGCTCGGCCAATCGCGGTCGATTCCGAACGGCCAATCAGTGCCGCGCGCTTGACCAATCCGGTTGCTGCGCGCTCGTCCAATCAGGGCTGCAGGATTTCGAGAATGTTAATGTCCATACAGAACAGTGCACATCATGACCATAAAAATAAACACAAACACACATCCATCACAGTCCACACAATGAACTGAAACCCCACGACACTGCACCAAAACTGCACTACACAGGAAAATTCAACAGAACTACTGCCCTGGGATAGAAGCTGTTCTTAAGCCTATGAAAATGATAGACAAAAAGACAAATTTTGCTTAAATTGCAATTGGAAGTATAAAATTATATAAAATCAAGAATGAGGGGAAAAGGTGTCTCACAGGAATGAGATTTTCTTCTTACCCTGTCAATCATTTCCAGTACTGAACAATCCTTTTCTGTCTCCAAGCCTGTTTTTGATATCCTTCTCCAAGGCCAAAATAATGGAGGCAGTTCTTACTTCTGGGGGCAGAATGTGCCGAAAACTGGGGCCACAGAAGAAAAGGTTCTTCTCCATGAACCTTTTAACTGAAATTCCTTGGCTGACTGGAGAGAGTGGGGCAAGGTAGTCCCATTGGGAGAAGATCGCTCCACAGAGTCATTTTATCTATGAGAACTGCAGTGAGTGTGTTATATACTCAAAAATGGAAAGACTCGAAACTACCCACATAGAGGAACATTCTGGAAAGGAGGAAGGAATTTGGGCAGATGCCTAAACCAGCTTTTTTATCAGAAAGAAAAACTATTTTCAGGTTGAATGGAAATCATATGAAATTTGTTTAAAATACAAAAAATAAAATTCTCATGATTTGTGGTTTTGATGGTTAGAAAAAATAGAATAATAGAAAAAATGAGCTTTTTTGGCAACCATAAAGTAAAAGTTAAAAAAGTAATGTATCTGGAATTGGGAGTTTATTTTTCCCATTTCTTCTCATTTTGTCTTTCTGAATTTTAATTTTCTTTACATTTTCTTTACATTCTCCTCTCCTCTCCTCTCCTCACTTCACCTCACCTCACCTTACCTTCCTCATTCTTTATTAGTCTGTCTTAGTTTCTACTATTTCTATAACTCTTCTAATAAACCATACACATACTATATGTTTCTGTGTGTCTGTTTTAAATATAAATCCTCATCATAAATGCATACCTGAGTTGACTGTACTTGAACCTGACTTTGTGGAAGAGTACAAAGGACTTTGTGGAAGAGTATATAAAGATTTTGTTTAGTATAACAAAGACTATAGAGATATTATGTATGTTAGTGCATGTACAGATGTATTGTGTAAGTTAGTTCATGTTCATCATTTGTTAGCTTGAATCGATTCTGAAAAGTTGTGAACATTTTCAAGTCTTTGCTTTAATTGTTCTAACTAAAGGATTCCTTCAGTTGTCTTAAGACTGGAAACTATAAGATAAATGCATGGCGGAGCTCTTTTATCTCAACTAATATGTAAATCAAGACATAATTTCCCCTTTAAAGAAGTCAGTTGGTCGAACTTTTAAGGCTACACCCACCAGCACAAATTTTCCCCAATCTTCTCCTATCAGTTCCTCTCCATTCATTAGAGAAAGCGAAAATGGCCCCATGGCTGAAGTTGGTGTTCTTACTGGCATCCCTTCAAGGTAATTGTTTCCCGCTATATAGAATTTTCTTCCATTTGCTTTTCTTGTATTACTGAAACACTTTTCTTTTTAGGAGTCCAATCTCAAGTACAGTTGGTGGAGTCTGGAGGGGATGTTAGAAGACCTGGGGAGTTTCTCCGTCTCTCCTGCCAAGCCTCTGGATTCACTTTCAGCAACTATGGCATGCACTGGGTGAGACAGGCTCCTTGGAAAGGTCTGGAATGGGTGGCATATATTTGGTCTTCAAATCTTTACTACTCTGACAAAGTGAAGGGACGCTTCACCATCTCGAGGGACGATGCCAAAAGCCAGCTTTATCTGCAAATGAACAGCCTCAAACCAGATGACACAGCTGTCTATTACTGTGCGAGAGACACAGTGAGAGGAAGTGAATCTGAATCCAGTCAATAACTTTCTCTATCTCTGAGCAGCTCTTAAATTAAGAAAAAGCATGCAGATGAAGGCACATATTTTTAAAGAAGCATATGATTTTCAAAGTTGTCAGTTTGGAATGTAGATATTAAATAAATCCTGGTGGGTGGTTATCAACTTTTATTTTGAGATTGGAAGAAATAAAGGAATAAATCCTTGCTTTAATTCCTCTGTTTTAAATCCTCTTATGTCCTATTTAACTATTAGAATAAGAATGAGAATTAATTGTTGTTCATCACCACAAGATGTGGGCACAGTACATTGTTATAGAAAAGAGAAACTCTCCTTAAAATCCTCCATGTGTTCTCAACTTCTCTCCCTCTCCTTGAACATAAGAATCTCCTGGGGAATATGATGGCACCCTTTCTTCCTCATTACTTACACTAGGGTGTAGCAATATTACTTTCAATAATATTGTCCATGTTGGAAGAGGTGGGCTGTGCACAAATGTGGCCTCATCTGGAGGGTTGTTTATATCTTCTGCTATTTGCTTAAAAGTTCCCTCAACGGATCTCAAATAAATTCAACTTCTCAAGAGATCATAATCCTCACTGGGAAGTGTTTCTGGGTTTAGCACAAATTATATAGAACAGTGGTTCTCAAGTCCCCCTTCCCCATAGAATAAACAATACCTTTAAGTACTTTCTGTGCCCATGGATCATGACCATGGACCAAAAAGACCTAAGATTTAAACCATAGCATTTCTTCAAGCCTTCACTGACCCTTTGTGACAACATTATGCCTCCCCGCATAGGTCCATGAACTATAACTTCAGAACCACTAATGTAAAACAAAGATTATCTTTTGAACAATACAAAAAGTTATTTATTATGCTCTTTAAGCTCACAGAGTCTTTTTGTTCACAATGTGACTGGAGTTTGACTTTGTGACTTGGCAATTATGGTTCACAGTTCCTATATTATATACTATCTTGATAAATGGAAGCAATGCTTACCATCTCTCAAGACCAATTTTATTTGTAAAGGAACAACTTTAAAACAGAGGGCATGGCTTATTATTTAACTTTATTTGAAGATCATATGTGTAAACTGGTTGCAAAGAAACCTATGAGTGCCCTGAGGGGCTCTTTTTATCCCAAGCAATATGTAAATTGAGGAACAACTTCGTCTTTAAAGCTCAGGGTTTCCCTTTTCATGCAAAACCCACAAACACAAAGTTTGTACGTTTTCCAGTATCCTCTCCTATCCATTACCCTCCATTCATTAGAGGGAGAAACAATGTTCCTGTGGTTAAATTTGGTGTTCTTTCTATTAATGCCTAGAGGTAATTATTTCTTAACTATTAGAATTTTTTTCCTTTTAATTGTTGCATGCATTAAACTGAAAGTTCTTTCATTTTAGGTGTCCAATCTGAAGTCCAGTTGGTGTAGTCTGGAGTGATGTGAGAAGACCAGGGGAGAGCCTTTGTCTCTCCTGTCAAGGTTCTGGATTCACCTTCAGTGGTGCGTACATGCACTGGGTGAGACAGTCTCCAGGAAAAGGACTGGAATGGGTGGCATTCATAGACACTTCTTCAAATACTTACTGCTCAGACAAAGTGAAGGGACACTTCTCCATCTCAGGGACAATGCCAAAAGCCAGCTTTATCTGCAAATGAATAGCCTCAAACCTGAAGACACGTCAGTCTATTACTGTGCTGGACAAACAGTGAGAGAAAATGAATCTGAAACTTGTATAAAAACCTACCATTCTCAGAACAGCTCTGCAAGTCAGTTTAGTGCCAAAAGGCTGTATTTTTCAATGAGAGGAACCTTAGAAAAATGCCAGATTTTCAGAAGGAAGGAGCTGATCTTTGTATCACCTCTGTGCAGCCTGTTTTCCAACTGAAGGGAAAAAGCCAGAAAATTTGAGTGAAAAAAATAAGTGGAATAGTTAGAAAGAGATAAATAGATAGAGAAAGACACACACAGAGAGAGACAGAGACAGAGACAGAGACAGACAGAGATGCAGAGACACAGAGAGAAAAGAAAAATCCTAAAAGAAATGGCAAACACTCTCAAGAAATCTTTAGGGAAACAAATTTGTATTTCTTAGTTAGACATCTTTATTCTTTTATTGGATGTATAGATCAGACCTCAGATGTGATGCCGTCTACCTTTGTGCCCATATATCTGTATCTGTGTCTATCTCTCTTTTTCTCTCTCTCTTTTTCCACACATACATATACCTGGGGGGAAGCGAGAGAGAGGAAGTGGGCAAAAGGAACATATTTAAAAATGTAAATATGTTTATAATAATACCTTCCACTGTCAGTAGAATGGTAGCTATGGAATAAAAAAGGATGCTTTAAAACTCCTGATAATTTAAGCAGTGTGAAACCAAGGAAGGGGGCAGAAGCTGCAATATAAGGCTCCTGTCCTTTCACCATGCCTCCTCTCCCTTCCTCTCCTCACTTCTCCCCTCCTCTCTCCTCAACCCTCCTCTCTCTGCCCTACCCTCCTCTTCCTTTCCCTGCCCTTCCCTTCCTTCCCATTCCATTTCCTAATAACTCATTTATAATTGATCATCTTTTAGTGAAAACTTTCTGACTCTTTTGTTCTAGGTCGATTCAGAGAGTTTACTAGAAGAAAATGTGAAATAATGAAAATGGTTTGAATATTCCAATTTCATCTTCCCCGTTTACAAAGTGAGCTGGCTTCATAGAAAACAACAACTAGTACTACTACTACATGGAATGAATTGTAAACTTTTAATACTGTTCCGGACTAGCAGGCTCGTAGCCTGCAAATCTGATTGGCCCGCTGACAACCGATCATGATTGGTCGCCATAGACTGATGCGATTGGCCAGTAAACGGGCTGCTGCGATTGGCCCTGCCAAGAGCGGCAAACTCAAATCGCCTTCATTGGCTGCCTAGCTGCAGCCAGCCCTATATAAGGGGCTGCTGTGGCTGGGATTAGTTGCTCAGATCTGAAGTCACAAATAAAGAGCTTTAGTTACTGTCTGAGTCTTGCCTCCATTCTTGAACCATCCTCCCAGATATAACACTGGTGATGAGGATGGGATGCGGAGGCAATGAAAGCTATTGAAATTGAGCTAGCCGAAGGAGCATGTGGCTGACAGAGCGCAACGAAGGCGACATGGCCAGCAGCGCTATACCACCCGCACCATTTGATCCAGCTAGCGAAGATTGGGACTCATACATGGACAGATTTCAAATGTTCCTGGAGTCCAACAACCTCAAAGATGCCACGCCCAGCAAGAAACAAGCCGTTTTTCTAACCCATTGTGGACCAGCCATTTTTAAAATGGCTAAAGCCTTAGCCAAGCCAGCTGAAGTTAAAACCATGAATTGGGACACCCTTGCTCCCATCCTGCGCAACCATTACGCCCCAGCCCTGCCAACTCTCATTCGCAGGCATGAGATCTACCAGAGGGACCAATGTGAAGGTGAGAGCGTTGGGGATTTTGTGGCAGACCTGAGGAACTTGGGTGGTTTGTGTGGCTTTGCCAACCTCGAAGAAGCCATGAGAGATCGCATCGTCCTTGGCCTCAGAGACCCCACCGTCTAGAGCAAGATCATGGCCAAGGGCGATATCTCGCTTGCAGATGCCATAGCAGACGCCACAGCAGCCGAAGCCACTCGTAAATCGGCAGCGCGAATGCATCGAACCAGCGGGACCAACCGCCAACCCACCAACGATGCTGGGAAACCTTCAGACAAGTACACATCAACCACCCATCACGAAGACATCAAGTCATCCTCAGACAGCGAGGAAGAAGAAGTCCACAGGCTCCGGTCAGAACATGAGCAACAGGACCAGCGGGGTCGCAAGTCAAACTACCAATGCGCCAGATGAGGGGGAAACCACCCCCAATCCGAATGCAGATTCTTAGATGTCATATGCTGTTTTTGCAAGAAATGGGGACACATCACGAAGGTATGCAGAAACAAGAGAAATTCCAGCCCCAGACAGAGAGGGAGCAGCCCAAAGAGAAACGATGGCAACACCACCACGCAGAGGGACCACTGTGGCAACCAGTGGAACCGGTACAGCAGACCCTGAAGCTTTAACGACGCCCCCAGACGAGAGGAGGCTCATCAAACCATCACCATCGGCCACGCTTCATCACTTGACGCTAAAAAGATCTGAGTAGAGGTCACAAATGAAAACAAACCGTGCAACATGGAAGTCGACTCTGGGTCATCTCTATCCATGATATCATGGAGAACACTCAAGCAGCTAATCCCCAACATCTGACGCCAAGACCTCAGCAGTCAGAGACTCATACTAAAAGACCATCAAGGCAACAGGATTCCAGTCGCAGGTACCCACCATGTGCAGGTCTCGTTCAAGGGACATAAGGCAATCCTATCACTCACCGTCGTAGACCGACACTGGCCAAGTCTATTGGGTCTTCAGTGGTTCGCACCATTAGGAATCGGAATGGCTGGCATCCATCATACTGAAGACAATGACTGGGAGGTGGCTCTCGTCCACGATTTCCGAGAAGTGTTCAACGAAAGCCTAGGCAAGTACAAAGGGTCCCCTATTTCATTTAATCTTCACCCTGACATAGCACCCATTCATCTAAAGCCACGCCAAGTTCCCTTTACTCTTAAATCCAAAATTGACGAGCAACTGGACAAATTAATTGCACAAGGCGAGTTAGAACCTATTGACCACGCCCGATGGGAGACACCAATTGTCACCCCCATAAAACCTGACGGGTCCATAAGAATCTGCGGTGACTACAAGGCCACCCTCAATCACGCACTACAGCAGAGCGCCTACCCAGTGCCAGTTGTTCAACATCTCCTGCATTCACTTGGGGGTGGCAAAATATTCACAAAATTAGATCTGGCCCAAGCGTATCAACAGCTACCAGTTGATCCCGAGACTGCAGAAGCCCAAACTATAGTCACACATCGTGGTGCATTCAAATGCAACAGGCTCCAGTTTGGTGTAAGCGTAACCCCAGGCATCTTTCAAAGCCTGATGGAGAGACTATTACAAGGGATAAAAGGGGTTGTGCCCTATTTTGATGATGTACTAATAGCAGCACCCACAAAAAACCAATTAGAAAAACGTCTCAAAACAGTCCTACAGAGGTTCAAAAACGCTGGCCTCAAGATTAAGAAGGAAAAGTGCCAGCTTTGCACAGAAAGGGTGGAGTTTCTTGGCTACCTCCTTGACAAGCAAGGAATCCACCCCACAGAAAAAAAAAATTGGCAGCTATCAAAAACGCCCCAAGACCCAAAAACAAAACCGACCTCCAAGCCTTCCTGGGACTTATTAACTTTTATAACATCTTCCTACCCCAGAAGGCGACTGTTGCTGAGCCCCTCCATAGACTACTCGATAAAAGGGCATCCTGGATTTGGGGACATCGGGAGGAACACGCCTTCCAGCAAGTAAAAGACCTCCTTACCTCAAAGGCAGTACTAATTCAGTATAACGAGACACTACCTTTGACTGTCACGTGTGATGCCTCACCATTTGGGGTGGGGGCCATTCTGAGCCATGTCCTACCAAATGGCTCAGAGGCACCAATTGCATTTTTTTCACGAACTCTATCAAAAACAGAAAGAAACTATAGCCAATTAGATAAGGAAGCCCTTGCTATTGTCTCTGCAATAAAACGATTTCATGAATATGTTTATGGGAGACCGTTTTCTATTATAACAGATCATAAGCCACTACTTGGGATCCTGGCGGGCGACAAACCTACTCCACACATTCTCTCGCCCAGAATGACGCGATGGTCAGAATTTTTCGCCACTTACGACTATCAATTAAAATACTGCCCCGGGAAATCTATTCCCCACGCAGATGCCTTGAGCCGCTCACCGCTACCTGAGCCGCAGGAAGACCCAGCTCCCACACTCCCGGTACTGCAAATAGAGACAATGCCATTGCCTCCACTAATGGCTCAAGACATCGCCTTTGAAACCAAAAGAGACTCTTGTTTGGCACGAGTTCTTGGCTGGGTGGAGAGGGGATGACCAGATTACGACACTAAGGAAATGTTTAAGCCATTTAAAAACAGACAAATGGAACTTTTTTCACAAAAGGGGTGCATTTTGTGGGGAGACCGAGTTGTTGTACCAACTAAGTTACAAAAAAGGGTCTTGCAAATGCTACATGATGGACACCCGGGCATCATGCGTATGAAAGCGCTGGCAAGAAGTTACGCCTGGTGGCCAGGTATGGACAAACAAATCAAAACCTGGGTCGCCTCGTGTAACAAATGCCAGGAAAACCACTCAGCTCCACCTAAAGCCCCACCAGCAGAATGGGAAACACCCAGGAGTCCTTGGTCTCGCATTCATATTGACTTTGTGGGACCTACGAGAGGCCACACCTTCTTAATAACTGTAGATGCCTACGCAAACTGGCTTGAGGCCAATAAAATGAAAGCAACCACTACTGAGGCGGTCATTAAAAAACTGAACAGACTCTTCACCACACACGGGTTACCAGATGTCCTGGTCTCTGACAATGGGCCCCAATTTACTGCCTTAGCCTTTGAGCAGTATTTAGCGGAACGGGGCATCCGACACACACTCACATTGCTGGCCCATCCTGCGGCGAATGGCCAGGCTGAACGAATGGTTCAGTTTAAAAAGAAAACCCTGCAGAAAATGGATCAAGGCAACATCTACGACAAAGTCACTAGAATGCTGCTCCTGCAACACATCACACCAAACAGCATGACCAACAAGAGCCCAGCTGAACTCCTGATGGCCAGGAAACTCAGATCACCTCTAGATCATTTGCACCCTGCCTACACCCCGGAAAAGCCCCTGGGTTCCAGCAGCAAGCACCGTGTTTTCAAGGTAGGAGACCTTGTTTTCACAAATTTTTTTCCTGGGGATCCCCTTTGGATTCCTACCCAAGTAACTCAAGTTACGGGTCCCCGCTCCTACCGTCTACTCACCACTGATGGCAGACCATGGAAATGCCATATTGACCAACTGCGCTCCAGACTAACCACATCTTCCAACCCTGACCCTAATTTTGACACTGGGGGGGAGGGGAAGCAGTGAACTCAGAATTAGAATGACACCTGTTTATTCTGAGCTAACACCGAGATCACCGCACCATGGTTGGCAACACTCACCAACTGGACAGTCAAACGCTTCGCCAAGAAGCAGCAACCAGGCAGGTTCAGCAAGCCCCAGGAGCCAGGGCAGTAACAGCAAGGCTGAGGACTCTATCACCCTGGGGGCACCACAGGAGAGCCCTAACCATGGCACTGGTTCACCGTTCCTGTTTGATCCAGCAAGCAGTCCATCTGAACCCGGGTTTGAACAGGGTCAAGTGGAACTGCGTAAGTCAGGCAGAAAGGTGCGAAGACCTGCCTACCTGCGAGACTATATTACTCCACCCCTTAAACGGAACCGAGAGGGGAGGGGTGTTCCGGACTAGCAGGCTCGTAGCCTGCAAATCTGATTAGCCCGCTGAAAGCCGATCGTGATTGGTCGCCATAAACTGATGCGATTGGCCAGTAAACGGGCTGCCGTGATTGGCCCTGCCAAGAGCGGCAAACTCAAATCGCCTTCATTGGCTGCCTAGCCGCAGCCAGCCCTATATAAGGGGCTGCTGCAGCTGGGGTTAGTTGCTCAGATCTGAAGTCACAAATAAAGAGCTTTAGTTACTGTCTGAATCTTGCCTCCGTTCTTGAACCGTCCTCCCAGATATAACAAATACTTTTGTGGCAGAAGGCAGTAAATGCAACTAAATGATCATCTGTTTAAATATCTAAACTGCCATACAAATATTGAGGAAACTTCTGAAACTAAAGAATCTCCTTGAAGAAATAGGAAGATAGGTCCTGTCCTGACTTTTGACACTGGGTGGCAATATTATCACATGAAACTCCATGGCCTATGTACCCGGTTGGGGTGGGGTAGGGGAAAAAATTCTTATTAGATATTGTCATATTTTAGCTGCCTTAGGCATGACAATTCTTTAATGTTATCTCATAATAGTTTAGTGAAACGTTCACGTTAAAATTTCACATCTCAGCAGGATATAATCCTTACCATGAAACTGACAGACAGACATAAAAAATTTTCAACAGAGAAAGTATAATCTGGAAAGATGATTAATATTTTTCTGTACATGGTAACAAAATGAAGGAACAATTGATCATGTGAAGCAGACATACAAAATAGCTCAAAATTCATGGAAACAAATCCACAGAGTAATCCAGAAGTTTCTAAAAGCTAACGCACATTTGAAAACAGAGGGGTTTTCTTTTGGGGACTAATAGGCAGGAAATTAGAAGAAAAGTCATGGAACTTCGTTTTTATTATTTGCTTGCTTGTTGAATTCATTTGCTGCTTCTCTCATTGATAAGGTAATGGTGGGCAACTTTCAAACAATAAAATGATAGACAAAAAGAGAAATTTTGCTTAAATTGCAATTGGAACTATAAAATTATATAAAATCTAGAATGAAGGAACAGGCGTCTCAAAGGAATGAGATTTTCTTCTTACCCTGTCAATCACTTCCAGCACTGAACAAACCTTTTCTAACTCCAAGCCTGGTTTTGATATTCTTCTCCAAGGCCAAAAGAATGGAGGCAGTTCTTACTTCTGGTGGCAGAATGGGCCACAAACTGGGGCCACAGAAGAAAAGGTTCCTCTCCATGAACTCTATAACTGAAATTCCTTGGCTGAAAGAGCTGGCCGCAGGGACAAGATGGCTCCACAGAGTCATTTTATCTTTGATAACTGCAGTGAGTGTATTATAAGTTCAAAAATGGAAAGATTGGAAACCACCCACAATGGGGGAACAGCTGGAAAGGAGGAAGGAATTTGGGAAGATGACTAAGCCAGCTTTTTTTTTTTTTAATCAGAAAGAAAATCTATCTTCAGGGTTGAATGGAAATCATATGAAATTTGTATGAAATTCAAAAAATAAATTTGTGGCTTTGATGGTAAGAAAAAAAATAGAATAATAGAAAAATGAGCTTTTTTGTCAATCATCAAGTAAAAGTTAATAAGGTAATGTACTTGGAATTGGACATTTCTTTTTCCTATTTCTTCTCATTTTCTCTTTCTGAATTTTTATTTACTTTACATTTTTCTTTCCTGCTTTCCTTTCCACTCCTCTTCTCTCCTCACCTCACCTCACCTTACCTTCCTCATTCTTTATTAGTCTGTCTTAGTTTCTACTGTTTCCATAGCCCTTCTAATACACATACACATGCTGTATGTCTCTGTGTGTCTGTTTTAAATATAAATCCTCATCATAAATGCATACCTGAGTTGACTGTACTTGAACCTGATTTTATGGAAGAGTACAAAGAGATTTTGTTAGTATAACTCAGTCTACAGAGATATTGTGTATTTAGTGCACAGTTGGTGCATGTTCATCATTTGTTAGCCTGAATCAATTCTGAAAAGTGGTGAACATTTTCAAGGCTTTCCTTTAATTAAAGGATGCCTTCAGTTGTCTTAAGACTGGAAAGTTACTTAAGATCACTGCAGGGAGAATGAAAGGAAAACTATGAGATAAATGCATGGCGGAGCTCTTTTATCTCAACTAATATGTAAATTGAGGTACAATTTCCCCTTTAAAGGAGACAGTTTTACTTTTAAGGCTACACCCACCAACACAACTTTTGTGCACTTTCCCCAATCTTATCCTATCAATTCCTCTCTATTCATTAGAGAAAGTCAAAATGACCCCATGGCTGAAGTTGGTGTTCTTACTGGCATCACTCCAAGGTAATTATTTCCCTTAATATAGAATTTTCTCCTGTTTGCTTTTCTTGTATACGGGAGATCTTACTGAAACTCTTTTCTTTTTAGGAGTCCAATCTCAAGTACAGTTGGTGGAGTCTGGAGGGGATGTTAGAAGACCTGGGGAGTCCCTCCGTCTCTCCTGCCAAGCCTCTGGATTCACTTTCAGCAGCTATGAAATGAGCTGGGTGAGACAGGCTCCTGGGAAAGGTCTGGAATGGGTGGCATATATTTGGTCTTCAGATCTTTACTACTCTGACAAAGTGAAGGGACGCTTCACCATCTCGAGGGACGATGCCAAAAGCCAGCTTTATCTGCAAATGAACAGCCTCAAACCAGATGACACAGCTGTCTATTACTGTGCGAGAGACACAGTGAGAGGAAGTGAATCTGAATCCAGTCAATAACTTTCTCTATCTCTGAGCAGCTCTTAAATTAAGAAAAAGCATGCAGATGAAGGCACATATTTTTAAAGAATCATATAATTTTCAAAGTTGTCAGTTTGGAATGTAAATATTAAATAAATCCTGGTGGGTGGTTATCAACTTTTATTTTGAGATTGGAAGAAATAAAGGAATAAATCCTTGCTTTAATTCCTCTGTTTTAAATCCTCTTATGTCCTATTTAACTATTATGAGAATTAATTGTTGTTCGTCACCACAAGATGTGGGCACAGTACATCGTTATAGAAAAGAGAAACTCTCCTTAAAATCCTCCATGTGTTCTCAACCTCTCTCCCCCTCCTTGAACATAAGAATCTCCTGGGGAATATGATGGCACCCTTTCTTCCTCATTACTTACACTAGGGTGTAGCAATATTACTTTCAATAATATTGTCCAAGTTGGAAGAGGTGGGCTGTGCACAAATGTGGCCTCATCTGGAGGGTTGTTTATATCTTCTGCTATTTGCTTAAAAGTTCCCTCAACGGATCTCAAATAAATTCAACTTCTGAAGAGATTATAATCCTCACTGGGAAGTGTTTCTGGGTTTAGCACAAATTATATAGAACAGTGGTTCTCAAGTCCCCCTTCCCCATAGAATAAACAATACCTTTAAGTACTTTCTGTGCCCATGGATCATGACCATGGACCAAAAAGACCTAAGATTTAAACCATAGCATTTCTTCAAGCCTTCACTGACCCTTTGTGACAATATTATGCCTCCCCTCATAGGTCCATGGACTATAACTTCAGAACCACTAATGTAGAACAAAGATTATCTTTTGAATAATACAAAAAGTTATTTATTATGCTCTTTAAGCTCACAGAGTCTTTTTGTTCACAATGTGACTGGAGTTTGACTTTGTGACTTGGCAATTATGGTTCACAGTTCCTATATTATATACTATCTTGATAAATGGAAGCAATGCTTACCATCTCTCAAGACCAATTCTATTTGTAAAGGAACAACTTTAAAACAGAGGGCATGGCTTATTATTTTACTTTATTTGAAGATCATATGGGTAAAGTCTGTGCAAAGAAAACTATAAGCAAATTCCCTGAGGGGCTTTTGTCAAAGTGCTCTCAAGAATTTTTTAGAAATACAAAGTTGTATTCCTTAGTAAGAATCCTTTATTCTTTTATTGGAATTGTAGTTCAATCCTCAGATTTGCTGAATTCAACCTTTGTGCATATGTATCTGTATCTGTATCTGTATCTGTATCTGTATCTGTACCTGTACCTGTACCTGTACCTGTTTCTGTTTCTGTTTCTGTATCTGTATCTGTATCTCTCCCTCTCCCTCTCCCTCTCCCTCTCTCGTTTGAACTTGACTATTCCATAGAGAACAGGAAGGCATGGGGGAATGTTGTCCATGATGTCGCAATGGGTCAGACATGACTTCACAACTAACAACAACAACAACACAAAAAAACTATGGATCACTATTCTTATATTATTTACTACTGTGATAAATGAAAGGTATGTTCACCATCTCCCAAAACCAACTATTATCAAAGGAACAACTTGAAAACAGAGGACATTGCTTATTATTTAACATTATTTGAAGATCATATGAGTAAAGTTGGTGCAACAAAACCTATGAGTGAGTGCCCTGAGGACCTTTTTTAATCCTGTGGAAAGGGAACTTCATGAGGACAGTGGTGACATCCATGCAGGAAAAGCCCAAAGGGAACATCAGGCCAGCCATAAAACAA
>NW_020769571.1:158117-173725 GCF_900518735.1 Pseudonaja textilis
GCCAAATCAGCAAAACAAATAGACACAAAATATATTGCAAAGGAGACAGACAGGAGATTGCCACAAAACAGATATAAGAAAACATTAGGACAAAACTGATAATCCAATCAAACCACCCCGCAGAGTTTACCCTCCGGCAGAAATGAAGACAACCCCCAACAGGATTTAAAACATTACAAGCACACACACACAAAAGGAGAAAAGGTATAAAAATCAGGGGTTTATTATACGAAGATGGCTAGCCCCAGGAACGCAGACTTCTTGCTATCTCTTGCCTTCCTGAAAAATAAACCAGCTTCCAAGCAGTTGTCTGTGTCCTTGCACTGGAGCTCTCCCAGCAGGAAAATCAACCCCTCAGAAGAAAGGCATTTTCCAGCCTTTCAACAATCCCAAGCGATATATAAATCAAGGCATAATTTCCTCTTTAAAAGTCAAGGTTTCCCTTTTCAGACAATACCCACCAACCCAAAGTTTTTGCATTTTCCAGTATCCTATCAATTCCCTCATTACATTAGAGGGAGAAAAAAATGTTCCTATATTTAAATTTGGTGTTCTTTCTAGCAGTCCTCAGAGGTAATTCTTCCCTAACTATTCAGATTGTTTTCCTTTTAATTCTTCTATACAGGAGACTTCACTGAAACTGTTTCATTTTAGCTATCCAATCTGAGGTGCAGTTGGTGGAGTCTGGAGGGGATGTGAGAAGACCTGAGCAGTCCCTCCATCTATCCTGCCAAGCTTCTGGATTCACCTTTGGTAACTGTTCCATGGATTGGTTGAGACAGGCTCCTGGGAAAGGACTGGAATGGGTGGCCTACATCAATTACCCTTCCAGTGCTATTTACTACTCAAATAAAGTGAAGGGACCCTTCACCATCTCCAGAGACAATGCCAAAAGCCAGCAGTATTTGCAAATGAACAGCCTCAAACCTGAAGACACGGCAGTCTATTACTGTGCGAGAGACACGATGAGAGGAAGTGAGTCTGTAGCTTGGCAAAAAACTACCATTCATCATAACAGTCCCACAAGTCCATACAGCCTGAGAAGGTTGCATTTCTCTATGAGACTAAATTGAGAAAGATTGCCAGGAAGAAGAAAGAACTGCAATTGGATGGGAGGGAACCAGAAAAATCAGATTAAACAAACAAGCAAACAAACAAATAAATAAACTGAGTAATTAAACAGAAAAACACTCCTCCTGAAAGATAGCAATGGCAAGGTGCTCACAAATTCTGCTCTCAAAAAACCTTTAGAAATACAAAAATGTCTTCCTTAATTAGAACTCTTCATTCTCTTATTGAATGTGTAGTTCAGTCCTCATTTTTCTTTCTTTCTTGAAACTCAGATCTTCATCCTTTTGACTGTGTGTATGTGTATTGTATTTCTTTGTGTTTGTATATTTTTTTCTGTATCTCTCTGTCTCTCTCCTTTTCTCCCTACACACATATATACACACTTGAAAGTTTAGATATGTGGAAAATCATATCACTCCTCTAGCAGTAGAAATGTAACCAAGTTATAAAAAATAAGCATACTCTAAGAGTCACATTCTTTTGTTGTAGTATAACTTCAAGGAAGCAAGCAGAAGCCAAAAAAGGTAAGGTTTAAAATCTTCAAGCAAAGGACAACATATAAGAGATCATTTTATAATGTGTATAAGAGTGAAGGAAGGAAGATTGGGCTTCTGAAGTCAATTTTATAGAAAGTCATATTCTAGAAGGTTTAGAACAATTGCCTTTCTCTCCTCTTCCAAAAGAACAATCTACACAGCCCTAATTCTTCTGAACTAACTCAAGAGCATAATTGGGGTCATCTCCACCTTTCTCACAGGATCAATTTCTCTTATTTAGTAAGTCCTTCCAATTTCTCTTCCCCTTTTAGAGTACTGTTCTGAGCTAGGCTTTACAAAATCATGAAGCAAGACTCTTTGCCCGACAAAACCACTTATTATTAGGCTAATGTGAATTCCTCTCATTCACATCAAGCAAAGTCAGTAAACAGTCTTTCAAGAGTGATTTACAACCATAGATCTTATCAGGCTTGGAGAGTTGCCAGGCCAATAGCTTCCAAGTGCAATGGTTTCTTCTCCTAGTATCATGCTGCTATCCAACCAATTTTAATTTCTTGAAGAAACCATGGATAAGGGAACATTGTCCTGACTCCAGTGATGGGATTCAGCCAGTTCGCACCAGTTCGAGAGAACCAGTTGTTAACTTTCTGAGCAGTTTGGTGAATTGGTTGTTGGAAGAAATCATTAAAGCAGAGAACTAGTTGTTAAATTATTTGAATGCCACTATTGCCTGACTCTTATGAGAATTTTATATAATCTCAAAATAGTTTCAAAGGAAGTGGACTAGAGAGTGGAGATATTGTCCTTTTTATCAAAAGGCAATTAGAATGAGGGACACATGTCTCCTCTTGTCTTTCTCCTCTCATCACCTCTCCTCTCCTCTTTCTGTCTTCTTCTCCTCTCCCCTCTCCTCTCCTCTTCTCCCCCTCCTCCTCCCCTCCCCTTCTGCCCCATATGCTGATTAGTCAGTGAGAATTGATAACTGTCTAGTTATAACCTTAGGACTCTTTTGTTCTAGGTCCAGTTAGTATTTTTTTTGGAAAAAATGTAAAATAATGAAGATGGTTTGAATATTCCAGCTTCAGTTTGCCTCTTTACACAGTTATCAATTTGTATGAAATGTAGTATCATGTTATAAATTTGAATGAAATGTAGTATCATGCCATAAAGCAGAAATTAAACCTTATTATCATTGTTTTAACATCCCAATTGCCATGCAAATATTGAGGAAACATCTGGACAATCTCCTTGGAGAATTAGGAAGGTGCCTCCTCACCTCTTCACTTTGAACACAGGGGGACAGTGTTGTCACATGAAACCACATGGTATCTGTTACATATTAGCAGGCTTGAAACCCTGCATTCCTATTTGTCCAGAAAAGCCGGGTGGTGATTGAGTGGCTTGAACATTCCTGATTGGCTCATACAGGGTTTGCCGCGATTGGCTGAAACCAAGCACGGCAAACTCAAAGAGTTGTCATTGGCTGCCTAGCCAGGGCCAGCTCTATAAGAAGAGCTGCTGCATGCTAGGGTTTTTGTCTCAGAATCTATCTGTTAAATAAAGAGCTGTTGTTCACTACTCAAGCCTTGTTTATTCATGGGACCCACCGACCATACTTAACACTGTCAATGAGGGTGGGATTCTGAGACAACAAGGCTGACCAGCACATGGGAAATGGCAGAGAGACGACCAGTGAAATGGCCAGCAGCGCCATGCCTCCCACACCATTTAACCCAGCCAGCAAGGACTGAGAGTCCTACATTGATCATTTCCAAATGTTTTTGGAATCCAACAACTTGAAAGACACCACCGGCAGCAAGAAATGGGCGGTATTTTTAATGCACTGCATGCCCGCCGTTTTCAAAATGGCCAAGGCGCTAGCAAAGCCCACAGATGTCAAAATGATGGACTGGGACAACCTAGCTCCCATCCTCCGAAACCACTATGCTCCAGCCGTACCAACTCTTATCCAAAGGCTTGATTTTTATCTACGAGACCAGTGCGAGGGTGAGAGCATCGGTGAATTTGTGGCCAACCTGAGGGACCTTGGAGGTTTGTGCAGATTCGCTAACCTGGATGAGGCCATGGGAGACCGGGTTGTTCTCGGCCTGAAAGACCCAGCGCTCCAAAGCAGGCTAATGGCCAAGGGTGACATCTCCCTCGCCGATGCCATAGCCGAAGCAACCGCAGCTGAAGCTACCCACAAATCAGTAGCCTGAATGCAGCATTCAAATGGAACCGATCGTCAATCAACCAGCGAGGCAACTACCACACCAGAAAAACTCGCAGCCACCACCTACCATAGCGATGTCAAATCCCCTTCTGACAGCGAAGAAGAAGAGATTCACCGAATTCAGGCAGAACACGATCGGCGAGACCGGCGAGGTCATAAGTCAGGGTACCAGTGTGCCGGCTGCAGAGGAAATCACCCGCATTCTGAATGCAAGTTCCTGGATGCTGTTTGCAGACATTGTGAGAAACAGGGGCATATTGCTAAAGTATGCCATAATAAAAGAAAATTCAGCCCCCGGTGTCGAGGCAACAGCCTGAGAAGACAAGATGGCACCCCCACCAAAAACCGGGAAGGCCAGACTGACAGCCGGTGGAGCCGGGACGGGCGAAACAAAAGATTCAAAGAAGCACCACGAAGAGAAGAAACACACCAAACAGCTATCATCGCCCATTCTTTACCAATAGATGCACGGAAGATACGCATCGAGGTCAGTATCGAAAACCAACCATGCACCATGGAGGTAGATTCTGGCTCCTACCTCTCCATGGCCTCCTGGTGCACCATAAAGTGTCTAATACCCAGCATACACTGCCAGGAACTAAGTGAGCAGAAATTGATCCTGAGGGACTACCAAGGGAACCTCATCCCAGTGGCTGGCATCGGGCATTTTAAGATCACCTTCAAAAACCGCACCAATATTTTACCACTTACAATTGTAGATAAAGACCGCCCCAGCCTACTTGGATTACTATGGTTCACACTGCTAGGGATCGAGATGGCAGGCATCAATTACACAGACGAAGAAGATTGGGAGGCGACGCTCGTACGAGACTTCCAAGAGGTCTTCGATTACACTTTAGGCAAGTACAAGGGGTCCCCAATCTCCTTTAATCTTAGCCCAGACATTGCTCCCATCCACCTCAAGCCATGCTGAGTGCCATTTGCACTCAAGCCTAAGATAGACAAGCAATTAAATAAGCTCATAGCGCAAGGGGTATTAGAACCCATCAACCATGCCCATTGGGAAACACCCATTGTCACCCCCATCAAACCAGATGGCTCCCTGAGAATCTGTGGAGACTACAAGGCCACCCTGAACCATGCCCTGCAGCAGAGTGCCTACCCTGTGCCAGTAGTCCAGCATCTCCTACACTCACTTGGAGGTGGCAGAATCTTTGCAAAGCTCAACCTGGCACAAGCCTATCAACAACTGCCAGTCAATGCTGAAACCGCTGAGGCACAAATGATCGTGACACATCAAGGGGCATTTAAATGCAACTGACTCCAATTTGGAGTCAGCGTCACACCTGGGATTTTCCAAAGCCTAATGGAAAGACTGCTGCAGGGAATTAAAGGAGTCATACCCTATTTTGACAATGTGCTAGTAGCAGCCCCCAATAAGAAACAATTGGAGAAATGGCTAAGAGCAGTTTTACAAAAATTTAAAGACTCCGGCCTCAAAGTAAAAAAAAGAGAAGTGCCAACTATCTACTGAAAGGGTTGAATTCCTGGGGTACCTCCTAGACAGACATGGAATTCACACTACTGACAAATTAAAAGCCATCGAGGAAGCCCCCAAACCGAAAAATAAAACAGAACTCCAAGCATTCCTTGGACTCATTAATTTCTATAATGTTTTCCTACCCTAGAAGGCGACTGTCGTGGAACCCTTGCATAGGCTCCTGGATAAAGCAGCATCCTGGATCTGGGGAAGGTGAGAGGAACATGCTTTCCAAAAAATAAAAAAACCTTTTGACTTCCAACGCAGTCCTTATTCAATATAATGAAACCCTACCACTGACTGTCACATGCGACGCATCACCCTTTGGTGTTGGGGCAATCCTAAGTCACACCTTGCCTAATGGGAAAGAGGCTCCCATCGCATTCTTCTCAAGAACCCTGTCCAAGCCAGAGAGAAACAACAGCCAGCTGGACAAAGAAGCCCTAGCCATCGTCTCCACAGTGAAAAGATTCCACGAATACATTTATGGTAGGATCTTTTCAATTATTACGGACCACAAACACCTACTAGGCATTTTGGCTGGGAACAAACCCACTCCAAACATCTTATCACCTAGGATGATGAGATGGTTGGAATTTCTTGCCACTTATAATTACCATTTAGCACACCGATCCAGCAAGACCATCTCGCACGCTGATGCTTTAAGCCGATCCCCCCTACCAGACTTGCAAGATGACCCAGCACACACATTATCATTTTTACAAATAGAAACAATAACCACGCCACCATTGACTGTGCAAGACATTGCCCGTGAAACAAAAAGGGACAAACGCTTTGCGTGAGTCCTCAGCCAGGTGGAGAGGGGTTGGCCAGAAAGCGAAAAAAATGAACTCTTTAAACCATTTAAAAAACGCCAAACTGAACTTTTTCACAAAGGGGGTGCATTCTTTGGGGAGACCGGGTAGTTATACCAGAAACATTACAGAAAAAAGTTCTAGACATGCTGCACGACGGGCACCCGGGCATTGTACGAATGAAAGCCCTGGCCAGAAGCTACGCTTGGTGGCCAGGCATGGACAAACAAATAGAGACTTGGGTTGCCGCTTGTAGCAGATGCCAAGAGACTCGCTCGACCCCCCCCCTGCAGCTCCACCACTAGAATGGGAAACCCCCAGAGGCCCCTGGTCATGAATCCATATTGACTTCGCGGGGCCAACCAAAGGACATACCTTTTTAATTACTGTTGATGCTTACTCAAATTGGCTCAAGGTAAGAAAAATGAAAACAACCACCACAGAAGCCATTATCAAAAAAAATAAACAAACTTTTTGCCACGCATGGCCTGCCAGATGTGTTAGTATCTGACAATGGACCTCAATTTGCTGCATTGGCATTTGAGCAATACTTGGCAGACTGTGACATCCGACATGCATTGACATCACCTGCTCACCTGGTGGCGAACGGGTGAGCTGAACGTATGGTTCAGTTCACAAAAAAACCATCCAAAAGATTGAACATGGCAACATCCACGAGAAAATCAACAAAATGCTTCTACTACAATGTATCACACCCAACACCACCACGAACAAATGCCCAGTGGAATTACTCATGGGCAGAAGGCTCCAGTCACCTCTAGACCGTTTGCACCCTACTTACACTTCAGAGAACCCCCCTGGATCTACTAGTAAACACCGAGCCTTCAACGTGGGAGACACTGTTTTTGCTAAAAACTTTACTGGGGACCCACTATGGCTACCTGCAGAGATCACCCAAGTCACCAGCCCCCGGTCCTACCGACTCAAGACCATCGATGGGAGGAGCTGGAAACGGCACATTGACCAGCTACGGTCTAGGCTGGCCACTTTTCCCCTCACAGACTCTAACCAGGAAATCAGAGGGGGGGGAAACCTCAAACTTAGAAAAAGAACCAGTATCTGCGCAAGCAGAACACCCCCCACACACATTAAATAAAAATCAAACATTAAACCAGCAATACTTACCTACAAACAGGGAACTGAGGCAGATGGGTACTTCACCTGGAAGTAGCAGCTGGACAAGATCAACCAGCCCAGAGAATCCAGGCAGGAGCGACAGAGCGAACAACTCAACCAACCCAAATACACCAGGCGGGAGTCGCAGCTATAGGCCCGGCTCACCCTTCCAGGCAGTTTCATTGAGAAGCTTGAGAGCGACGTGGAGCCCATCCGAACCTGACGACGACCAGAGACATTATGAACCATGCAAGTCAAGTAGGCAGGTCCGAAGACCCGCCTACTTATGTGACTACATTACCCCACCCCTTGGACGGAACCAAGAGGGGAGGGGTGTTCCATATTAGCAGGCTTGAAACCCTGCATTCCTATTGGTCCAGAAAAGCCGGATCGTGATTGGATGGCTTGAATGTTCCTGATTGGCTCATACAGGGTTTGCCGCGATTGGCTGAAACCAAGCATGGCAAACTCAAAGAGTTGTCATTGGCTGCCTAGCCAGGGCCAGCTCTATAAGAAGAGCTGCCGCACGCTAGGGTTTTTGTCTCAGAATCTATCTGTTAAATAAAGAGCTGTTGTTCACTACTCAAGCCTTGTCTATTCATGGGACCCACCGACCATACTTAACAGTCTCTGCATCCAGTGGGGGCAGGGTAGGGAATACAAGAAGTATCATTCTCTCATTCTGGAGGCATGGCAATTTTTTATGTTATTTCTGTAATAAGTTACTGAAAGTAGCTATGCAAGTTTCACATTTTAGGAGGGGGTAATTCTCACTATGAAACTTAATTTTTGTCTGTAATTTTTTTAAAATAAAATAGCATAATATTTTACATTGAGGTATCTCAATTTTTTTTCCCTTAAAATGCAAACAACATGTATACCATGTATGTACAGTACACATGCACAAACACATACAAAAGAGACCTAAAAAAAAAGATGGATTGACGACATCAGCAAGTATTGCAGGCTGAATTGGCAAATTGAAAGTACAGTACTGGCTCAGTTGGAAATGTGTGGAAAAGGACTCCACCCTGCAGTAGATAGACAAAAGCTAAAATGATGATGAGTATGATACACACACGCACACACACAGCAACACATACAGAGACACACAGACACACACAGAGTATATCACCTTTATTATTTTATGTACCATATTTACCATATGTATAAATGGTAAAGGGTTGGCAAAACTTTTTGGTACTGAGTGCTGAAATGGGAGCACGCATGTGTGTGTGGGGGAGCACTGGAAACCAGAAGAGCAGCTACCCAATGCACACATTCATGCCAGGGAACTGCTCTTCCAAAAACCAGCTGGCCATACCTGGAAGAGCAACAGGTGATGGCTGGTATGCCCAGAGAGATGGCTCTACATGCCACATCCAGTACACATGCCATAGGTTTGCCATCAGAGGTATAGGGTCTCCTGCTTGAGCAGGGGGATGGACTAGAACAATGGTCACTAACCAGTGGGCTGCGAACCACTGGTCATCTGAGAGAAAATTTTGATGGGCCACAGAGAAATCTCACCCCAGAGCACCCCCCCCCCCAAAGCAATTAATCCAGGCTGTGCAGAAACACAAGGCTGTGCCACCCACATGGCCCATGGGAACACAAGGCTTGTGTCACGTGCATTGAGAACAACATAAGGTAGTGAGGGGAGGGGGAAAGGGTGGGTGGGACTTGTCCCACACGCCTTGCCTGGCCACTGGGCTGCTTCTTTCCACTTCTTTCTTCTTCTGCTTTTGGCTGCATGCAAGGAAAGCAGCAAAAGTCTTAATTTCTTCCTCCCAAACTCTGCCAGAAATGAATCTTTGGGACCCTGCAAGCATCCTGCTCCAAAAGGCTGCACCAGCAAAGATTCATTTCTGGCAGAATTTGGGGGAAAGAAAGAAAGACTTTTGCTGCTTCTGCTGCTTTCCTTGCATGAAGCCAAGGAAAGAGAGAGCCCCCCTCTTTCTCTCTCCCCCTGAGAACGTAGCTGGAGATGGTATCATGCGATCCCAAATAAAGAATGATTGATCGGTAGGAAAATGGGGTGGGGAATTTTCCTGCAGACTTTTTTGGGGGGATTTTCCCAGGGTCTCTGGTCCACGGGATTTAAAATTATGAGTTTGGTGGTCCCTGAGGTCCAAAAGGTTGGCGACCCCTGAACTAGAAGACCTCCAAGGTCCCTTTCAGCTCTATCCTGTTCTGCTCTGCTCTGCTCTGTTTTGTTCTGTTCTATATACATTTACATATACGAAGAAACCTAAAATAAGATGGATTAATGATATCAGCAAGTATTGCAGGCCAAATTGGCAAATAGAAAGCACACTACCGCATCAGTTGGAAACATATTGAAGAGGACTTCATCCTGCAATGGAGAGACAATAGCTAAAATGATGGTGATACACACAGACACACACAGAGACACACACAGAGACACAGACACAGACACACACACACACACACACACACACACACACACAGAGAGAGAGAGAGAGAGAGAGTATATCACCATTATTATTTTATGTACCATATTTACCATATGTATAAATGATATAGGGCATTGATGGCGAACCTTTTTGTGGTGTGGTGTGCCAAAAGAGTGTGCATGTTGGCACCCACAATGCAATGCACACTGTCCCCCTGCACATGTATGCAAAACACTACCCCACCCACTTACCTGCACTGCACATGTGAGTACTTGAGGCCATTTTTGCTCAGCCTGTTTGAGGCCATTTTTGCTCTCCCAGAGGCTCAACGGAAGCCTCTGCAGCCTCAGGAGGCCGAAAAACAGGCCTTCTGGAAACACCAGAAGTGCCTGTTTTCAGCCACCAGAGGGCCTCTGGAACCCGGGGAAGGCCATTTTTGCACTCTGCAGCCTCTGCAGCCTTTGGAGGCCCCAAAACAGGCCTGTTTTGGCACTTCCAATATTTCAGTTGGGAGGCATGTGCATGCACGGTGCAGGTAAGTTTGGCTGGGGCTCTGTGCGCCTGCACAAATGGCTCTGCATGCCATAGGTTCACCATCATGGGTATAGAGTCTCCTGCTTGAGCAGGTGATTGGATGAGAACACTCCAAGATCCCTTCAGTTTCTGTAATTCCATTATTCCTGTTATAAAATCTTTATTATACATATAAGTGCTGTTCCGTTCATGTTCTGTACCTAAAGTGTCTTTTTCAAAAATTCTTAGTGCATATTCACCCTCTGTAACCTTGAACCAATTCTAACAAGCAAGGACTTTTTTTAAGGCTTTTGTTTAATTGCTCTAATTAAAGGATACCTTCAGTTTTGATAAGACTGGAAAGTTATTCATAGATCTCTTGCCACATAAGGAGTGTGCAAGGAAAACTATGGGATAAATGCACCAAAGGAGCTCTTTTATCTCAACCAATATGCAAATCAAGACACAATTTCCCTTTTAGAGGAGTCGATTGATTTTTTTCCTTTAAGGCTATACCCAACAACACAAAATTTGTACTAGTTTCTGAATCCTCTCCTGTCAGTTCCCCTCCATTTATTAGACAGTTCCATAATGATCCTGTGGCTAACCTTAGTATTCTTACTTGCATCTTTCAGAGGTAATTGTTTCCCTCTATATAAGGTTTCCTTCCATTTGCTATTTGTCTGTACAGGAGATTTCACTGAAACTCCTTTCATTTTAGGTGTCCAATCTCAAGTCCAGTTGGTGGAGTCTGGAGGGGATGTGAGAAGACCTGGGGAGTCCCTCCGTCTCTCCTGCCAAGCCTCTGGATTCACCTTCAGCAGCTACTGGATGAACTGGGTCAGAGAGGCTCTGGGGAAAAGACCAGAATGGGTGGCCCGCATAACTAATGGCTCACCTCCTTCCACTTACTACCCAGACAAAGTGAAGGGACGCTTCACCATCTCTAGGGACAATGCCAAAAACCAGTTGTATCTGCAAATGAACTGCCTGAAACAAGAGGAAACAGCTGTCTATTACTGTGTGAGAGACACAACAAAAGAAAGTCAATCTGAAGCCTATCAAGAACTTTCTCTATCTCTGAGCAGCTCTCAAATTAAGAAAAAGCACTCATACACATGCTGGCACATAGTTTTTTTTAAACCATTTTTTTTCAAAGATGCTTTCCCCAGGAATGTAGATATGAAATATTTTGGTGAATGATTATGTTTTATTTTGAGATTGGGGGTAAAACAGGGATAATTCCTCCCTTTAATTCCTCTGCTTTAAATCATCTTATGATTTTTTTAACTATTATGAAAATCAATTTAGAATTTGTTTGTTACTACAAGTCATGAGTGGAATATACAGTACTGCTATAGAAATGAGCAACTCTCCTTAACATACTTCATGTGTTCTCCATATCTCTTCCCCTCCTGGAACATAAGAATCTCCTGGGGAATAAGATGTGTGCCATCTCTTCCTCAACAGTTACACCAGGGTGTAGCAATAACACCCTCAAGTATATTGCCCATGTTGGAAGAAATGGTCTCATCTTGAATGTTGATTATATCTTGTTATTTGTTTAAAAGTTCCCCCAATTGATCTCAAACAAATTTAACTTCTCAAGAGATTAAAATCCTCACTGGGAATTGTTGAAGGCCAATTCAGTGAAAGGCCATTCCACTGTCTCCTGGTGAGATGCCTCCAGCATGCTTTGTCTCCAAATAAATAGCCTGAAATCAGAGGACACCACTGTATATTACTGTGCTAGAGTCACAGTGAGAGGAAGCTATACTGAAGCTTGGCAATAGAACATAGAACAATACTCAAAACTCTACTCAAGGCAGGAGTCTTATACCATCCCAGGCAAATGGCTGTCCAGCACCCACAACCCCAGAGGCAATTCTATTGATTAATTGTTCTCACTATCAGAAAATTTCTCCTTACTTCTAGATCTCTCTTTAACAAACTTCCACCCAAACTTACCTCTTGTCCTACCCTTCAGTACTTTGGATATTAAGTCACTTCCCTCATTTCTGGGACAGTTCCATAAGTACTGGAAAATAGTCATCATGTTTCCTTTAATTAATCTATTCAATTTGAGGGCATATTGAATTTTTGGGAAAATATTGAAAAGGAAATAAAATGTGCCAGCCCACCTCCAGTAATTGCAAGGAAGAAGGACCAGACCTGAGAGCAGAGGAAGTATTCAAGTGATAGAAAGACAAAAAAAATCCCTCCTTTACTCATGACTAATGTCTAGGTTGAGTCAAATTCCATACTCTTAATTAAAAATAAACAAAGGAAATTCATTATGAAGAAAGCCAAAAGTCTTTGGTTTTCTCCATTACTAAAGTGAAATAGCCACCAAAGTATAATAGGTTTTATGACACTGATCACAGGGGAGGGAAAGGAAGGGAAGGGAAGGGAAGGGAAGGAGAGAGAAGAGGAGAGGAGAGGGGAAGAGAGGAGAGAAGAGAAGAGGATGTCTCTGCTCTTAGGACTGGAAAGTTATGTGAAAATCACATTTATAAAGGGTGTGCAAGGAAATCTATGAGTTCAATGCCCTGAGGGACTATTTCATACAAAGTAACATGTAAATCAAGGGACAATTTCCACTTTAAGGGAAGCAGTTGATTTTCTTTTTCAAGGTACACCAATCAACAAAAACGTTGAAACTTTCTTGAATCTTTTCCTATCAATTTCCTTCCATTCATTAGTTGGATTGAAAATGTTTCTTTGGCCAAACTTGGTGTTCTTACCTTGCAGGTAAACACTAAGTATCTATGGAGTCATCCAGGTCATGGTTGTCCCAAAGGTGCTTTTTTTCCAAGAGGCAACTGGGCTTTCTATTTTTTTTTCTTTGAAGACATTTTATTTCTCATCCAAGAGCTTGTTCAGCTGAAGAAGAAATGTCTTCAACGAAAAACTAGAAAGTCCAGTTGCCTCTTGAGAAAGCATCTTTGGGACAACCATGACCTGAGTCAGCCTTGGAAGCCATATTTTACTTGGAAGCTTCAAGGCTGCCACATTTACTGACTGGGAATTTGGGAGGGGGATTTTCATAGAGAGGTGGAAGATTAGACTCAGCAACATTCTTTCTCAGAAAGTCAAGGCCATGTAACCCTGCACTTGGAAAGGAGTGTCTGGAGGAATGTCTCCTGTTGGGACAACATATGATTGGGCCATTTAATGGACTGGTGGGTGCAGGGGATGGATCTTTGAAATTCTTTTGGAAAGGGAAAACTCTCAGATTCTGTTTTTCCCAGATGTGCTAATATGGCAACTCTAATAAAATGGAACTTTGAGAAAATGCTTGTCTCGGGATTTATTGGTTTGGTGTTTTTTAGTTGGAATGCTGACAACCTGGATGACTGAGAATCTCTATAGACTTGCAAGCAATGTTTCTCTATATGTAGAGTTTCCTTTTATTTGTTGGTTCTACATACAGGAGATGTCACTAAAAAAAATTTCTTAGACATTTGATCCCAGGCTCCCTTGGTGGAATCTGGAGGGGATGTCAGAAGATCCAGAGAGTCCCTCTATCTATCTTCTGCATCCTCTCACCTTCAGTGGCTTCTGGATGCACTGTTTAAGAGAAGCTCTAGAAAAACACCTGGAATGGGTTCCCCATATAGATCCAAGTTCATCTAGCATTTAATATTTAGACAAAGTGAAAGGATGCTTTACCACCTACAGGGACAATGACAAACACCAGGCATCTACAAATGAACAACCTGAAATGAGAGGACACAGCAGAGGACACAAAGCCACGTGCAAGGAAATATATAATGAAATGCAACAAGGAGGCACATTCATACCTAGTGATATGTAAATCAGGGCACACTGTTTCCCTTTAAAGGAGGTAGTTGGTTTTCCTTTCCAAGCTACACCCACCAACACAAAGTTTGTGCAGTTCTCCAAGTCCTTTGCCATCAATTCCTTTCCAATCTTTGGAGAGAGCAAAAATTATCCTGTGGCTAAACTTGTTGTTATGTCTTTGGGACTGGTTGGAGTCCCCAACCAGGTCCGCTGTTTGAGCGGGAGCACCAGCCGCTCCCATTGGCTGACACCGTTTGACAGCCGGCTATAAAAGGCGGCTGTCAAGTGGTATCAGCCCCGTTGCCGCCAGCTAACCTGCCTAGTTAGAAGGCAGATGTGGCAACCCTTTATTCTTGGAATAAAGCCTTTAACGTTCACTCTGGCTCAGCCTCGTTCCTCCGCCGCTCCACAACACTGGCGACGAGGGCGGGATGCGATAGGAGGCTGCCAGATGTTCGATTCAGTAGAGCTGTAGCCACTAAGAGCGAAGCCACGGGCGCTGAAGCCGCAGCCACCGGCGCTCACAAAGAGCGCGAAATTCAAAAAAGCCTCCTCAGCCGGGGAGACAGACACCGCCTGACAGGCGCAGCCACAAAACGCTCTTCTAAGAGTGCGAATTTTGAATCACAACTACTGAGGTGACAGGCACTGCCGCCTCAAAATGAATACCAATCCGACATTCCCACCCTTCAAGCCAGCCGAGGAAACGTGGGATTCATATAAAAAATGGTTCATCTACTTCCTCGATGCTATCAGTCTAACAGATGCTGCTGAACACAGAAAAAAATCCTTCTTCCTCAGCTACTGTGGGGCTGCGGTTTTTGACACCGCTACAGCACTAGTTGCCCCTCGCTCTATCAGGAGCATACCTTGGGATGAACTCCAAGAGATCCTCTCCAACCACTACTCACCTAAACCATCCCAGATAGCCAGGAGATATGCCTTCAGAACTA
Organism: Pseudonaja textilis; assembly: GCF_900518735.1. The sequence goes on from NW_020769571.1 coordinate 173,059, forward strand.
GAAGGCAGGCTGAGGGGGAGTCAATTAATGAGTATATGGCAGCTCTGAGGTCAGCTGCCTTACAGTGTGGGTTCAGAGACTACCTAGAGGACATGTTATTAGACCAGATTGTCTGTGGGGTTAGAGACCTTAGGCTTCAAAGACGCTTGCTAGCCAAAAAGGATTTTACCCTAGCTTTAGCCATAGAAGAAGCCCAAGCTGCTGAGCTCTCTGCCCAATCAGCAGCTGAGATTCAAGGAACTCCTTTAAGACCTAGCAGCTCCACTATTCATTCAGAGGAAGTTTCCCTTGAAGAAGACCCCATAGACTCAATAGACATTAACCACCTTAAGCAACAAAAGCCCTCACAGGAAGGAGCTGGGCAGAGAAACAACTTCACCCCCAAGCAACCTCCCATTTGCCTAGCCTGCGGGGGTTCCCACTCTAGGGCATCCTGCAGGTTTAGGAATGCCATCTGTCTAAATTGTCAGAAGAAAGGCCACCTAGCCAGAATCTGCCAAGCAGGGCGAACCTTTCCTCAGAGACCTCCACCACCTTCTAATTTCCAAAGGCAAGTGGAGGACTGCTATACTTGCTACCACGCGAACCATACTTCCAAGACTCCTAATAAAATCAGTATTTTTGTTTCTTTAGAAGGTAAGCCTTGCAGAATGGAGGTAGACACGGG
>NW_020769571.1:177041-211356 GCF_900518735.1 Pseudonaja textilis
CAGACACGTGGACCAACTCAGAAGGCGATGGAGAAGCACAGCTGATGCCTACCCAGCAACCACCAAGGAACCAGTCTACCCAGCCCATTCTCCCAGCACCAAGGACTCCCTGCCGGAACCAGTCTACCCAGATGAAAGCTCCCTGCAGGACCCGATCTACCCTGTCGACCAAGAGAGTTTACTGGAGGACCCAGTCTACCGACAAGGGACCCCGAACCAACAACCAAGCGAACCAGTCTGCCGTCCGGACCGAGCAACTCACCAAGGTCAGCCCGAACAGGGAGACTTACCTAATTCACAGAGTGCCCCCACTGACCGAGCCCGCTCATCAACAACCTCCGAGACGCTTCCTGGAGGCGAGGATTTGGTTCCAGCCAGCGGCTTGCCCAGACTTCGACGATCCTGCCGCCAGCGCAGACGACCAACCTACTTGAAGGACTATGCATGCTCCTGGCTGGGGAAAAGGAGTGTTATGTCTTTGGGACTGGTTGGAGTCCCCAACCAGGTCCGCTGTTTGAGCGGGAGCACCAGCCACTCCCATTGGCTGACACCGTTTGACAGCCGGCTATAAAAGGCGGCTGTCAAGTGGTGTCAGCCCCGTTGCCGCCAGCTAACCTGCCTAGTTAGAAGGCAGACGCGGCAACCCTTTATTCTTGGAATAAAGCCTTTAACGTTCACTCTGGCTCAGCCTCATTCCTCCGCTGCTCCACAACACTTGTATTTCTTACTAGCAGTTCTCAAAGGTACTGTAATTGCTTCCTCCCTATTCAGTTTCTTTCCATTTAATTCTTGTATGCAAGAGAGCTCACTGAAACTCTTTTCATTTTAGCTGCCCAGGCCACATTGGTGGAGTCTGGAGGGGATGTGAGAAGACCTGGAGAGTCCCTCCATCTCTCCTGCCAAGCTTCTGGATTCACTTTCAGTAACTCCTGGATGTACTGGATGAAACAGGTCCCATGGAAAGGTCTGGGATGGGTTTCCCAGATAAATCCAAGTTCATCTACCATATATTACTCAGACAAAGTGAAGGGACGCTTCACCATCTCCAGGGACAATGCCAAAAGCCAGGTGTATCTGCAAATGAACAGCCTCAAACCAGAAGACACAGCAGTCTATTATTGTATGGCAGACACAGTGAGAGGAAGTGAATCTGACACCAGGCCAAAACTTCCCTTCCACTGAGCAACTGTCCAAACTGATTTAGTCACAGAAAGTTGAATTTGTATATCATCGCTGAAAAGCAGTAGATAATGTTCCATCATTGCTTATTCCAGAGCTGATCTTAGAATTTATCAAGCTATTTATTTATTTATTTATTTGTTTGTTTGTTTACCATCTTTATCTTTTTTGGTCACTAACAGGGGTAATTAAGGAATTTTCACCCCATGGTTTCATTCTCTCACCATAAAATCTGTTGTTGAAATGAGGAGATTCTGCCACATCTTGATTTATGTACTGCAGTGTAAATATGTCCTTCCCACTATGCATCCACAATAAAACACAGGATGGTCTTGAGTGTTTCTTAGACTGGAGCCTTATTTGTAAAGTCTGTGCGAAATCCATGTGCAAAGAAATATACAATTAAATGCAATAAGGAGGCACATTTATACCCAGTGATATGTAAATTGAGGGAAAAAATGTCCTTTAAAAGAGGTGGTTGGTTTTCCTTTCCAGGCTATACCCACCAACACAAAGTTTGTGTACATCTCCAAGTCCTTTGCCATCAATTTCTCTCCAATCTTTAGAGAGAGCAAAAATGATCCTGTGGCTAAACTTGTATTCTTTACTGGCAGTAATCAGAGGTAATTGTAATTGTTTCCTCCCTATTCAGTTTCTTTCCATTTTAATTCTTGTATGCAAGAGAGCTCACTGAAATTCTTTTCATTTTAGTTGTCCAGGCTACATTGGTGGTTTCTGGAGGAGATGTCAGAAGACCCGGAGAATCCCTCCATCTGTTCTGCCAAGCTTCTGGATTCACCTTCAGTAACATCTGGATGTACTGGATGAGACAAGCCCCAGGGAAAGGCCTGGAATGGGTTTCTCATATACATCCAAGTATACGCACTCACAATACCATTTACCATCTACCATTTATTACTCAGACAAAGTGAAGGGACAATGCAAAACCCAGCTGCATCTGCAAATGAACAGCCTCAAACCAAAGGATACAGCAATCTATTACTATATGTCAAAACGCAGCAAGAGGAAGTGAATGTGACAACAGGCGAAAACCTTCTCTTCCTTTGAGCAGCTTTCCAGAGTGATTCAGTTACAGAAAGTTGAATTTGTTAAACAATCACTGAAAAGTGGCAAGGAGTGGTGCGGTGACCTAAAGGTGGAACTCTAGCTTCACAATCAGGAAGCTCTGAGTTCAGTAGAGGCAGATATTTCTCTCTCTGGGCACACTGACAATATATTCGATGAACAAAACTCCATATTGGCAACAGGAAGGGCATCCGGCATTAAAACACTCTGTTAGCTTCATTCAGTTGCCCAGACTCCAGCCCTCAAGGGATTATGGGCTTGTTACAAGAAGACTATGATAATCACTGAAAACCAGCACATAAAACTCCATCATTGCTTATTCCTGAGCTCCTCCTGGAATAAGCAGTAGAGAACCTGTTTAGCAGTACGGTAGGAGATGAGCTGAAAATGTGAGGGCAGTACAGGTAGTTTTCAACTTACAATATTTCATGTAGTGACCGTTAAAAGTACAACAGCACTGGAAAAAGGGACTTATGATCCTTTTTCAGTGTTATGAGCTTTGCAGCATCCCCATGATCATTTGATCAAAATTCAGATGCTTGGCAACTGACTCATATTTATGATGGTTACATTGCGTCCTGGGGTCATGTGATCACCTTTTGGGACCTCTGACAATCAAAATCTATGAAGAAACCAGATTCACTTAACAATTGTTTTACCAACTTAACAATTACGGTGATCCACTTAACAGTGGTGGCATGAAAGGTCATAAAATGAGGCAAAACTCACTTAACACATGTTTCATTTAGCAACAGAAATTTTGGGCTCAACTAAGGTTAAAAGTCAAGATACTAATCATGTATCAAGATACTAATCATATATACTAATCATGTATCATGATTACACAATGTTCAAGAAACTGCAAATGATATACAAAGGGTTCCCAAATATTTGTTGAAAGTGCAATTGTAAATAAGGTACTTTTTATCATCTGCGATGGAGTTGTGATAAAGCAAAGGAAGTGGATTTTGTGTGTGCTTATTCTATTGTGTTGAATTATTTTTTTGAAAAGAGGTGAAGTTTGGTAGCTCTTTGTTTTACTTACCCTAATAAAAACCAGCCCTCCTATTCTCCTATCGATACACAGAAAGAAAAGAGCTCATTATTCTTTGGAGGCTATTTGAGAATCATCATCTCATCATCATTATCATCTTAGCCATTGTCTAGCCACTGCAGGATATTATTTATTTTATTATTTATTAGAAAATTTATACCCACACACCCACACCGAAATATATCCAATAAAAAGTAATAAAATAATATAATAATATAATAGCCTCCCACCTCTCAACCCAGTGACAACATATCACACCAGCCATTTAATGGGCTCCAACTCACTCTGGGTTCCCCAGACCCACTGGCAGAACCAGGTCTTCAGTGCCTTCTGGAAGAGTGTTAGAGTAGGGGCCGTTCTATTCTCTGGGGGGATGATGTTCCAGAGAGAAGGATCCATCACAGAGAAGGCCATTCTTCTAGGTCCCACCAGGTGTATCTCTTTAGGTGATGGAAGGAGCAACATTCCCTGCCTCCTGGCTCCAGTGGGTTGAGTAGATGTGATCAGCAAGACATGGTCTCTCAGATAAAGTGTCCTCCATATAATTCCAAAAGGAATCACATGACATATATGATCCAGAGCTTTCTTTTCCCAATTGGACCTGCCATACTTGCTGATGTCATCAATCCATCTTGTTTTACCTCTCTTTCATGGATGCTTTTTATCAAGTGGGATTTATTCTATGATCTTCTTGGTCTACCTCAGATCTTCTTGCTACAGTTCTACAGAGGAATTATTGAGTCTATCATCTGCACCTCTATAACTGTCTAGTTTGCTTCTGCACCCAACAAGACAGAAACAGACTCCAGAGAATAATTAGGACTGCAGAAAAAGACAATTACTATCAACCTGCCTTCCATCGATGACCTATATACTGCGCAAGTCAAAAAGAGGGCTGTGAAAATATATACAGACTCCTCACATCCTGGACATAAACTGTTTCAACTTCTTCACTCAAAAAGACACTATAGAGCACACCAGAACAACTAGACACAAGAACAGTTTTTTCCCCAACGCCATCACCCAACTAATTCCCTCAACACTGTCCAACTGTGTTTACAAAGTCTGCACTACTATTGCTGTTAATCTTCTCATCACTCCTTATCACCTATCCCCTCCCACTTATGACTGTATGACTGTAACTTTGTCGCTTGTATCCTTATGATTTATATTGACTGTTTCCTAGTATGATTTTATTGCTTATTGTACCCTATGACTATCATTAAGTGTTGTACCTTATGACAAATGACATATGTATCTTTTCTTTTATGTATTCAGAGAGTATTTGCACCAAGACAAATTCCTTGTGTGTCCAGTCACACTTGGCCAATAAAGAATTCTATCTATTCTATCTATCTATCTATCTATCTATCTATCTATCTATCTATCTATCTATCTATCTATCTATGTGGCCAGCCCATTTCCATTTCAATTATTTTTACTCTTGTAGACTTTTGCTTGTTCTCTCATCCATGTGCAGGGCTTTCTATCTTGTCTTACTTGTCTTATCTTATTCTTATTTAAGGAAAAGACATGTATAGTATGCACAAGAGAAATCTATGAGAATAATAAAACAGAAGAGCTTTTGTTTTTATTAATTAATTTTTAATTGCTCTAATGTAGAGGTTTCCTTTGCTTTCCTATGGCTGCAAAATTACATAAAGGCGAATAGAATGAATGCACTGGAGAGCCCTTTTATCTCATTCAATATGCAAATCAAGACACAATTTCCTCTTTAAAGGAGCCATGTGGCTTCCCTTTTCAGGCTGCACCCACCCATATAAATTTTGTTCACCATCTCAAATCCTTTCATGTCCATTCATTCTTACAGGAAACAAAATGTGGTTAAACTTGGTGTCCTTACTAGTAGTCCTCAGAGGTAAATATGTTCTTTATAGAGAGTTTATCTCCATGCTCTCATTTTATATGCAAGAGATCTTATTTAAAATACTTTTCTTTCTAGGTGTCCAATCTGAGGTTCAGTTGGTGGAAACTGGAGGGGATGTGAGGAGACCTGGAGAGTCCCTCCATCTCTCCTGCCAAGCCTCTGGATTCACTTTCAGCAGCTATAGCATGCACTGGGTGAGACAGGCTCCAAGGGAAGGACTGGAATGGGTTGCATACATCTATACTGATTCTAGTGGAAAGTTCTACTCAGACAAAGTCAAGGGATGCTTCACCATCTCCAGGGACAATGCCAAAAGCCAGCTGTATCTGCAAATGAACAGCCTCAAACCAGAGGACACAGCAATCTATTACACAGTGAGAGGAAGTGAATCTGACACCAAGCAAAAACCTTTTTCTTTGAACAGCTTTCCCAACTGATTTAGTTACAGGTTGAATTTATTAAACCATCACTGAAAAGAGGTTAATAACACTCCATCATTGCTTATTTCTCAGCTGTTCTTAGAGTAAGCAGTAGGGAACCATTTAGCAGTATGGGAACAGATGAGCTGAACATTGCAACACAGTAAGCGGTGGCTCAGTGGCTAAGATGCTGAGCTTGTCAATCAGAAAGATCGGCAGTTTGAATCCCTAGCACCACGTAACAGATTGCGCTCCTGTTACTTGTCCCAGCTTCTGCCAAACTAGCAGTTCGGAAGCATGTAAAAATGCAAGTAGAAAAATAGGGACCACATTGGTGGGAAGGTAACAGCATTCCATGCACCTTCAGTATTTATTCATGCTAGTCACATGACCACAGAGATGTCTTTGGAAAGGCTGGCTCTTCAGCTTTGTAATGGAGATGAGCAGTGCCCCTTAGAGCCAGAAATGACTTGCATGTATGTGCGGGGGGAACCTTTATCTTTACTTTACAGGTGATTCTCGACTTAAACAGTTCATTTGTTACTGTTTAAAGTTAGAACATCACTCAAAAATGTGACTTATGATCCTTTTTCAAAGTTATGACCTTTGCAACATACTCATGGCCGTTTGGTCAAAATTCATCTGCTTGACAACTGACTCATATTTATGATGGTTACAATGTCCCAGGGTCATGTGATCATTTTTTTGGACCTTCTGACAAGCTGTTTCTATGAGGAAGCCAGATTCATTTAATTACCATGTTACCAATTTAACAATTACAGAGATCCACTTAACAGTTCTCGCAAAAAGGTCATAAAATGAGACAAAATTTAACAAATGTTTCATTTAGCAACAGTAATGTGGGGCTCAATTGGGGTCATAGGTCAAGAACTACCTATACTAATCATGCATCTTTCTTACATAATGTTAAACATACAGTCAATGATATACAAATGTTTCTCAAATGTTTTTTAGAAATGCAATTATAAATTTGGTACTTTTTAATCACCTGTGATGGACTCGTGTTGAAGCAAACAATATATTGGGGCCAGATTTTTTTAATTTTTTTTTTATTGTTTTATATCATACATTTCCTTTCTATGTTGAGCAGCGCGCTCTCTAGGTGTCCAAGGTGTTAACATACAAACATCATCACTGGTAATATATGCAATAATATATAAACAAATATGATAACATCAATCATACTATAACATATTATATATTCCATTATCATATCAATTAATTACCTAGAAGGCTTTCTTCCCATATTATTTTCCAGTTCAATTGCTGTTGTTTCTCTCAATGTTTATTTATTTAATTAATTTATACAGGTAATCCTCAATGTATGACCACAATAGAGCCCAAAATTTATGTTGCTAAGTGAAAAATTTGTTAAGTGAATCTGGCATTGACTTTGCTTGTCAGAAGGTCGCAAAAGGGGACCTGCAACCACCATAAATGTGAATTAGCTGTCATTGCATGTCCCTGGGGATGCTGTAATGGTCATAAGTGTGAGAAATTGTCATAAGTCACTTTTTTCAGTGCCATTATAAGTTTGAATGGTCTCTATGAGAACTGTTGTATATTGAGGACTACCCATACACTGCTTAGTTTGCCATTGAGAGCAACTCTGGTCAGCTCATAGTGCAATAATATAATATTTCCAATAGACAGCTTTTTAATTCCTTTCTTCAATTTTCATTCTTTCTAAGTTAATTTTCACTCAATCCCCCTGATTCTTGAAGCTCCCTTTTCTTGCTACATTGCTAAATAAGATGTGCTCTCGTTTCACCGGCAGTCTTTCTTTAAAGAGGATTTTGTGCATGCTAATTCTATTAGGTTGAATTGTTTTTTGAGAAGAGGTAAAATTTTTCAGGTCTTTGTTTTGCTTATCCTAATAAAAAAAACCTGCCCTCCTGTTGTCCTATGAATACACAGAAAGAAAAGAAATTGTTCTCACTTTTCTTAGGAGTAGAATGCTATTTGAGAATCATCCTCGTTGTCATCATCCATCATCATCATCACCATCATATCATCATCATCATCATCATCATCATCATTTAGCCATTATCTATCCAGTGGTCTTCAAACTTGACAGCTTTAAGACTTGTGGACTTCATCTCCCAGAATTCCTCCTCCAGTCATGCTAGCTGAAGAATTTTGGGAGTTGAAGTCCACAAGTCTTAAATCTGTCAAGTTTGAAGATTCTTGGTCTATCCTTGGCAGGATTTTATTTATTTTATTATTTATTAGAAAATTTACATCCACACCCACACCTAATAAAATAATAATAAAATAGGGGAGATATTTTGCAAGTCTTTATTTTGTTGTTTCTAGTATAAACCTGCCCTTTCTCGTGTAGATTACAGTAACTTTCCCTGAAAATAAGCCTTAGTATGATTTTTCATGTTGCTCACAATGTAAGCCCTACCCTCCCAAAATAAAGCCCTAGCTAACAGCATCAGGCGGGTGGAGTGGGCATGGCCAGCACAGGAGGTGGAAAGTGCATGCTTGGGGGCTGATGGCTGGCCCCTTGGCCAGTATGCTCTGGGGCTGTGAAGATCATGCGGCACAGGTAAGTCCCTCCAAACAACAGGAGCAAGCAAAGGTGCAGGGGGAGAAGGCATGCAATCAGTCCTGTCTATCTTTGCTTATGGAGCATATGGCAAATACCTCTCCTTCCAAGTCAGAAGCAAGGCCTGGGCTCTAACAGTAGGGCTGCTTCATCCTCTCCCTGGGAGTGTCTTGTCAGCATCCCCTTGATGGCCCTCCCCCTTCCCCCACACAGTTTATTTATTTATTTTATTTGGTTTGTCAATTGCTTACAAGATAATAGGCATAAGTAAAAACATAGTTATGAATACATGGATACATAAGAAAAATAAAAGAAACAATAGGACAAGGATGGTAGGCACGTTGGTGCACTTATGCACGCCCCCTACAGACCTCTTAGAAAAGGGGTGAGGTCAATAGTAGAGAGTCTAAGGTTAAAGTTTTTTGGGGAAAAACCACAGAGTCAGGTAGAGTATTCCACACATTGACCACTCTGTTGCTGAAGTCGTATTTCCTGCAATCAAGTTTGGTGCAATTAACCTTGAGTTTGTATCTATTGTTTGCTCTTGTGTTGTTATGGTTGAAGCTGAAGTATTCATTGACAGGTAGGACATTGCAATGTATGATTTTATATACTATACTTAGATCGGACTGAAGGTGGCATGGTTCTAGGTCTTCTAGGTTTAGAATTTCAAGTCTGGTGGCATAAGGTATTTTGCAACGAGTAGAGGAGTGGAGAACTCTTCTTGTGAAATATTTCTGGAATTTCTCAACTGTGTTAATATCAGATACGTAATGTGGGTTCCAGACTGATGAGCTGTATTCGAGTATTTGTCTAGCAAATGTTTTGTATGCTCTAGTTAGTAGTGTAATATTACCAGAGAAAAAGCTACGTAAGATTAGGTTAAGAACTCTTAATGTTCCTAGGGAGAGAGGGGGGACAAGCGAGTGAGAGGAGGGGGAAATAAACAGGAAGGATGCCTGGACTTGCCATTCATTGTTTTGGTGTGGGTGCTGATAATGCAGTTTTTACATTTGCTTATCATGTCTCCTGAATAGTCTCGTGGAGAGGCAGGCTTGTTCTTAGCTGTGTGGCTTATCCTCTCCCCCTTCGCCACTCTTTTTCCTCTGCTTCAGCCCATCCTAACCCTCCATCCAGCATAATCTATATTCAAGGTTGACTGGAAATCCTTTGGAGACTTTTTGTATGAAACACACACAAAAGAAATACGCTCATCATTTGTGGTTTTGATGATGAGAATAAATTGCATAATAGAAAAAAGTGGGCTCTTTTGTTTATAATCATAAAGTCAGTATTAATATTGTATATGCACTTATATTTGATGCAGAAGAAATCAGAGGCTTCTATTTTATATTTCTTTTCATTCCCTCTGCATGTTTCATCTTTTCCTTCCTTTCTTCATCCTTCCCTCCCACTCCCTTCTTCCTTCCTTTCTTCTAACTCTCTACCACTTTCTCTTGATTTCTTTGTTTTGTTGTAAAACATTTAATAAGATTTGTATTAAAAATATCCTCAACCTGAATTCATATCTGAGTTTACAGTAGTTGTTATTTGTTAAACATAGAGCATATTTAATTATTTGGAAAATATAGAGTGATTTATTAGTACAACTCAGTCTACAGGGACAGCTTATTTGGTGTATTTTATTAGTATTGGTATAAGTAACATTACTGTCATTACTATTATTTCCATTTCTAAAACTGTCTATATTGGCAAATCAACTCTGGGCAACTAACAACTAATAAAAGCACCACACAAAAAAGCACCACACAAAACAGCAGTCAAGAAGGAGCAATATATACAATCCATAAAACTGGCACAGCACATCCAGGTCTCCTGCTTACCCTCAAAATGCCTTTGCCTGCTGCCAGTGCTGCTGCACAAGCCTCCCATGAGCCAGGTAGCTGCGCAGTATGTCCAGATCACGTGTCTTCCCCCCACACCTCTGCCTCCATGGTTAGACTTATCTGTGCTATGCCAAGAGGCTGGCAGTTTGCAGATGTTGCTGCTTTTTGCATTGTCATCCATGCTCTTGCTGCTTTTTGTGCTGGCTATACCCATCCCCCCTGGACCTATTTTGGGGGTAGGGCTTATATTAGGCCCACTCCTTAAAAAAAACAGGCTAAGGCTTATTTTTGAGCTGGGTCTTATTTTCCAGGGAAACATGGTAAAACCCAATGTAATTAGCAAAGAACAATCCATAAGCTTGAACTAGTTATTTTCTCCCTATGTGTTCTCTGATTAGAGTCTGACTTATAAATTGTACCATGTGCCTTGGTGTGCATGAGGTTTGTGTTTCTTCAAAAGGCCATGTTAAAGAGAAAAAACCATAAAATCTTTCCTGTGCTGCTCTTTTTTAATATTCTATCTTCAACATATTCCTTTCACAAATTCTTAGTACATATTCATGATTTGTTACCTTGAAATCATTATTGAGAGGAGAGGAGAAAAGAAGCTATCTTTAATTTTTTTAGCACAAAAACATGAAAATCTCCAGTGTAAGGAGTGTGGAGGGGAAACTATGAGGTCACTGTTATGAGAAACTCCTTTATCTCAACAAATATGCAAAGTGAGGCTCATTTTCTCTTTAAATGAGACGGTTCCTTTTTTTTTTTTACAGGCTATCAGCACCAAATCTGTGTACTTTCCCAAATCATCTCATATCAATTCTCTTCCATTCATTACAGGAAGCAGAAATGATCCTATAGTTAAACTTATTCCTACTATTAGTCCTTGGAGGTAATTATTTCCTATCTACTCAGGTTCTTTCTAATTCAATTGTTGTGTACAGGTGAGATCACTGAATCTTTCATTTTAGGTGTCTGATCTGAGGTACAATTGGTGGAATCTGGAGTACAATTGATGGAATCTGTGAAAAGACCTGGAAAGTCCATTCATCTCTCCTGCCAAGGTTCTAAATACAACTTTGGTACCTATAACATGAACTGGATGAAACAGGCCCCTGGGAAAAGACTGGAATGGGTATCATGGATACTTCGTGATGGAAGAAAAACCTACTACTCAGACGGGATGCTTCACCATCTCGAGGGACAATGCCAAAAGCCAGCTGTATCTGCAATTGAGCAGCCTCAAACCAGAGGACACAACAGTCTATTACTATGCAAGAGGCACAAATGAGAGGAAGTGAATCTAAAACCAAACAAAAACATTCCTTTCTTCAGAGCAGCTCTGCCAATTTGTTCAGCCCCAGATCCTGAATTAGTCAATGAAGAATGACATCCCCATTATAATGTCAATAGTAATATCAATAGCAGGAGTAATAAGAATGCAATCGATTGCCATGGGCTAAGAAATCCTAATAAACCACTTTGCATTCTCCAAAGAATTCTATAGTTAGAATGTGGAAAAATATTCCTGGACCATGAAGTGCTGTTGTTTTATCTTCCATCTGCAATATGTATCTTTCAAAATTTATTTGTGCAATTTGTTCATCTGTTTCTCCAAATCATTTTTGAAAATGGGTAACATTTCACAACTCTTTGTTTTAATGTCTCCCATGTAAACCTGCCCTTTCTTCTATAGATTCACAGTAGAAAAGAAAGGAAGAAATGAGAGGAGAGGAAGAAAGGGGAGGGGGGAGAGGAGAGAAGGGAAGGGAAGTAAGGAGAGGAAAGAAGAGGAGAACAGGAGGGAAGGGAAGGGAAGAGTGAGGAGAGGAGAAGAGGAGGGAAGAGAAGAGAAGAGAGAAAGATTCCTTTATTTTTCATAGGACTTAAAAGTTATGTGAAAATCAGGCATGCAATGAGTGTAGTGGGTAACCTATGAGATCAATGCACTGAGAGGCCCTTTTATATAAAGCAACATGTAAATCAAAGGACAATTTCCCCTTTAATTGAGCCAGTTGGTTTTCCTTCTTAGGTCACACACACCAATGAAAATCTTGTGCACTTTCCTGAATCCTTCATCATCAAGTTCCCTCCATTCATTACAGCAGAGCAATAATGTTCCTGAGCTTAAACCTGGTGTTCTTATTAGTAGTCTCTCTAGAGAATTTTCCTGTATTACTGGTGGTCTCATTAACATCTTTCTGGGTGGCAAGTCTAAAGATCAGTTGGTGGAGCCTGGAGGGACTGTAAGAACACCTGGAGACTGCCTCCATGTCACCTGCCAAGCCTCTGGATTCACCTTCGGAAACCACTGGATGCACTGGATGAGAAAAGCTCCTGGGAAAGGACTGGAATGAATTTCAAATATACATCCAAGTTCATCTACTATTTACTACACTGAGAAAGTGAAGGGCCGCTTCACCATCTCCAGGGACAATGCCAAAAGCCAGTTGTATCTGCAAATGAACAGCCTCAAAGCTGAAGACATGGCAGTCTATTATTGTGTGAGAGAGACACTGTGAGAGGAAGTGAATCTGAAGCTAAACAAAAACCTTCCTTTCTTTGGAGCAGCTCTTCAACTTGATTCAGCCTCAAATCCTGGGTTATTCATTGAGGATTGATCATCATCTAGTGAGAACTTTAGGGCTCTTTTCTTCTGGAAAGGTTGCTGGGGGAAGAATGAAATGTGAGGAAAATGGCTTGGCATTTCCAATTTCAAGCTTCCCAATGCAGAAGGTGATCTTCTGGGAAAAAAATCATTTAGTATCAAGGTGGAAGAATAGAAATGAAACTTTAGGACAACTGTTCTAAATATACAGGTGCCCTGCAAATATTGAAGAAACATCTAGAGCTAAAAAAAAATCTGTTTGGAAGGTTAAGAAAATACAACCACTCCTCATGTTTGACACTGAGGGGTAATGTTATGACTTAAAACTTCCTGGCCTAGGGTAAGGGGTAGAGAATAAAACAAGTGCCATTAGATATTGTCTTATTTTGGAGACATGACCATTTTTTTATGTTATTTCCATAACACTTCATTGAAAAGATCTCCAGAATATTTCCTCAGATGGCCACAATCCCCATGGAGAAGGTGAGAATTCTTATAAAAGGGTGCATTTTGTCACCAAAGAAACTATATAAAGGTATTTTAAGTCTTTGTTTGCAATGAAAACCGCACAGAGGGACATTTTATTATTTTTGGTGGACAAACAAAAAAAGCTAAAAAAATTATGGATACAAACTCATACGTTAGGACAGGGGTGTCAACTTAAAGCTTGTGGCCTGAATTTGGCCCATGGGATGCTTACATGTGGCCCAAGGGGCTGCACTGGAAACAACAAAGTAAAAGGCCATAGTGCCTCAGCCAGCAAAAATGGAGCTCAGGAGAGCTGTGTGTGGTGGCCCTTTTCTTTTCTTTTCTTTTTTTCAACACGTTATTTCCATTTATATGTAATACCATTACTAATTGAAAAGTACTGTGACAATATATATACCGTGTTTCTCAGAAAATAAGGCCAGGCCTTTTCACCCCCTCCCCCCCAAAATGGCTAGGCTGTCTTTTTGGAGTTGACTTGATTTCTCCCCCTCCCATACCCTCACCCAGAGTGCCCCGTGGGCAGCCATGCTTCGCCACCAGCTGCTGATAACGGCCAATCATGGTGGAGCATTGAGGGCTCTCTACCCCCACCAAGCACCTTTGCTGCAGACCCAGGTATGGTGTTGGTTGCAGGCTGGGTCAGTGGGCGGGCAGTGGCAGCATGGATGTCAGCTTCAGTGGCAGAGAGGCACTTTACATCGCAAGACCTTCAGCACCCACCACTGCTGCTTCCTCCACCGACATTGCTTTCCCTTCTGCTGGCCAAGCTATTTTTTTTAAAAAAAGTTCTAATATTCAATCTGAATGTTGAGAAGAAATGTTGACAGAGACTCCTGCTGCTTTTATGACAACAAAGCCATTACTGCTGTAGATAATGGGTAAATATCATTAGTCGCATGGATCAAAGTATAGTGCACTAAACAAAACATAAAGAAAGTGAAAAGTTGGATAGATACTTAAATTAATAGATTAATAAAATTATAATTTTATTAAAATTTAATTGAGGTAAGAAAAGTTATGATCTTGAAGCTGTAAAATTGAATTTGAAATTGTATTGTATGCTAATGAGGAACAGGTTTACAAAATGTTGTTCAAGTTGAAGCTGGAAAATTAATGTTAAGCACTGTATGATTCAGTGGTGATAATATAATTCTTGAACAATATGTGGATGAAAGGGCTGAAATTTACATTGAATTATAACCTAAAAGAAGTTTTTTACAAAAGGATATATTGTTGTAAATGCCTGACAAATTATTACAGATGTAAAAAGATGGACCTATAAGAAAGTAAAGAAATATTGGGACCAGATTCATGCCCTAATTCAGCCAGTTGATTTTCCATTTAAGGCTGCATTCACCAACACAAACTTTGTGCATTGTTCCCCTATTTTTTCTATCAATTCTCTTCCATTCCTTACAAGGAAGCAAATATGATTTTGTGCCTAAACTTGCTGTCCTTACTAGCAGTCCTCCAAGGTAACTGTCTTGCCCCTATTAAGAATAATTTCATGAGTTGTTCTTTTATAAAGGAGAGCTTATTGAAAGAACTTTCTTTCTAGGTGTCCAATCTGATGTCCAGTTGGTGGAGTCTGGAGGGGATGTGAGAAGACCTGGGGAGTCCCTCTGTCTCTCCTGCCAAGCCTCTGGATTCAGCTTCAGCAGCTATTACATGGACTGGGTGAGACAGGCTCCAGGGAAAGGACTGGAATGGGTTGGAGATATAGGTACATCCTCATCTCCAATCCACTACTCGGACAAAGTCAAGGGCCACTTCACCATCTCCAGGGATGATTCCTTCAGTCTGCTGTTTCTGCAATTGAACAATCTGAAACAGGAGGACAGGGCAGTCTATTATTGTGTGAGAGACAGATTGAGAGGAAGTGAATCTGAAACTAGTCAAGAACTTTCTCTATCTTTGAGTAGCTCTCAAATTTATGCAGTTATAGAAATTTCTTTTTTTTAAACTAGGATTGGGAAGGTCTGAATAAATTGATATCAATTTGATTTTGTTTATTACAGTCATAGTATAAAATAATAAATAACTTATTATTGCCTTTATTGTCCTGTGTACAATGAGATTGATGAGCCTCCCTTCGTGCACCTAAAGTCTATGATAAAATCCAATCTCTCAATTATAGATGGTCTAACTATGCTAAAATTACATTCCATAAACTGGGTGGCCCACTGTAAGTTTAATACTAAAAGGGAAAAGTATAAACAGTGCAACAGGTTTGCCACATTTGTTGTATATAGCAACTCTGGTGGATTAAACACATGTTTCCAAGGTTCACAGAATGTAGCCACCTGCACTGTAATTATGGACTGCTCATCCTTAAATAGCCACTCGAAAATCTATATCATATTAAATGGGACCTGTTTTCCTACCGATCGATCATTCTTTATTTGGGTGCAGGATATCGTCTCCAGCTCAGAGGGAAAGAGAGAGAGAGAACTTTTGGCTTCATGCAAGGAAAGCAGCAGAAGCAGCAGAAGTCTTTCTTTCTCTCCCCCAAACTCCACCAGAAATGAATCTTTGCTGGAATAGCCTCTTGGAGCAGGATGCCTTGCAAGGTCCCAAAGACTCATTTCTGGTGGAGTTTGGGAGAGAGAAAGGAAGACTTTTGTTGCTTTCCTTGCATGCAGCCAAAAGCAGAAAAAGAAAGAAGTGAAAAGAAGCAGCCCTATGGCCAGGTGAGGTGTGTGGGGCAAGTGGGGCAATTTTCCCCTCTGCTCTTTCCCCCTTCCCCTCATTACCTAATTTGTTCGAAATACAAGTGATGCAAGCCTTATGTTCCTGTGGGCCATATGAGCGGCATAGCCTTGTATTCCCATGTAGCCTGGATTAATTACTTTGGGGGGTGCTTCAGGGGTGACATTTCTCTGTGGACCACCAAAATTTTCTCTCAGACCACCAGTGGTCCCTGGCCCACTGTTTGGGGACCACTGTGCTACCTATGGATGTCCTCAGTAATAAATAAGTTTATTCTCAATTACCTTGCATCATTTTGAGAAGATATGATTTTTTCCCCCAAGCCTTTATTTTTCTTCATACAATAAACTTGTCCTTTCCCCCATTAACTCACAGGGGAAAAATGATGTCCCAATCCTTTTCTTAATTGAAAAATGCACATGCAAGTTATATTCACTGAAATGTATCAATCCATGTCCTGTGGGGCTCTTTTATACCAACAGATATGCAAATCAAGACACAATTTCCCCTTTAAAGGAGCCCCATGGTTTCCCTTTTCAGACAACTCCCACCAACATAAACCTTGTGCTATTTCCAGAATCCTCTCCTATCAATTTCATCTACTAACAAAAATGTGGTTAAACCTTCTGTCCATACTTGTAGTCCTCAAAGGTATTGACACTATATAGTTTATTTCTATGTTCTGCTCTTGCATGCAAGAGATCTATTTAAAAAGCTCCTTTCTTTTTAGGAGTCCACTCTCAAGTCCAGTTGGTGGAGTCTGGAGGGGATGTGAAAAGACCTGGGGAGTCCCTCCGTCTCTCCTGCCAAGCCTCTGGATTCACCTTCAGCAGCTAAGAGATGCACTGGGTGAGACAGGCTCCAGGGAAAGGCCTGGAATGGGTGGCCTTGATAACTGCTGGTTCAAGTACTTACTACTCAGACAAAGTCAAGGGCCGCTTCACCATCTCTAGGGACAATGTCAAAAGCCAGCTGTATCTGCAAATGAACAGCCTCAAAGCTGAAGATACAGCAGTCTATTACTGTGCAAGAGACATAGTGAGAGGAAGTGAATCTGAAGCCAAGCAAAAACTCTTCAACTTTATTGAGTTCCAGGTCCTGGATTAGTCAATGTGTATTGATTATTGTCTTTGAGAGCTTCAGGTAGGACTGTTTTGTTCTAGGTATCAGAGAATTTGCTGTAAGAAAATTTCAAGGTCATCAATCTGTTTAAGAGCCAATGCAATACTAGGCTGCATTAACAAAGGGCTAGAATCAAGATTACATGAAGTATCACTTTATAAAGTGATTTGTAAGACCACGCCAGGCATACTGCAAAATTGTTTTGGTCACCATATTATGAAATTATTAAGATGATTGGGCACTTGGAGGCTAAAACATACAAAGAATGGTTGCATGAATTGTGTATGGCTAATCTAATGAAAAGAAGGAGTAGGGGTGACATCATAACAGTGTTCCAATATTTGAAGGGTTGGAACAAAGAAGAAAGGGTCAACCTATTCTTCAAAGTACCAAAAGACAAGACAAAAAACAATGGATGGGAACTAATCAAGGAGAGGAGCAACCTAGAACTAAGAGAAACTTCTTAATAGTGAGAACAAATAACCAGTGGAACAGCTTGCCACCAGAAGTTGTGGTTGCTCCATCACTGGAAGCATTTAAGAAGAGATTGTACAGCCACCTCATCTCTCCACTTGAGCAGTGAGTTGGACTAGAAGACCTCCAAGTTCTTCTCCAACCCTGTTTTTATTTCTTCTGTTATTCTGTTTACAAGGTTATTTGGCTTCAGAAAAAAACCCACTGGAATAGAATGGAATACTTTAGTGTCAGGGCAGAAGAATGGAAATGAAACTTTAGGATAATTGTTCTATGTATCCAAACTGCCAAACACACATTGGAGAAATATCTCCCCAGAAAGAATCACCTTGGAGAATTGCCCTCTTCTCATTTTTCATCCTGGGGGACACAGTTGTTACAAAAAATCCAATTATGTAGGCACCCAGAGGAGATGCATTAGAGAATAAATCTTATATAATTATATGCTGTCTAATACTGAAAAGCTGACAGTCTTTATAGAATGATGTATCATAAGTGTTAATGTCTTTGCATTTGAAATCTTTGCTAGATATGAAAACAGAAAGACATATTATCATATCATACTATATCATACTACTAATATATTATCATACTGAACAAATAAAAGAAAAATTATGCAATTTATGTTCACAGAAATGTTTTAGTCAATACCCTGTGTAGCTCTTTTATTCCAACGGATATGTAAATCAAGGCACAATTTCCCCTTTAAAAGAACCCAATGGTTTCCCTTTTCAAACGACTCCAACCAACATAAATCTTGTGCTATTTCCTGAACGATCTCTTGTCAGTACTCTATTCAGTAGAGTGAGCAAACATGTGGCTAAACCTTGTGTCCTTATTAGCAGTCCTCAAAGGTAATTATTACCCCTATGTAAAGTGTATTTCCATGTTCTGCACTTGTATGCAGGAGATCTCATTAAAATATATTTCTTTTTAGGAGTCCAAACTCAAGTACAGTTGGTAGAGTCTGGAGGGGATGTGAGAAGACCAGGAGAATTCCTCCATCTCTCCTGCCAAGCCTCCGGATTCACCTTTAGTAGCTACTAGATAGTTTGGGTGAGACAGGCTCCAGGGAAAAGACTGGAATGGGTCGCAGGCATCTACTCTGATTCCAGTAGAAAGTTGTACTCAGACAAAGTGAAAGGATGTTTCACCATCTCCAGGGATAATGCAGAAAGCCAGCTATATCTGCAAATGAACAGCCTCAAAGCTGAAGACATGGCAGTCTATTAGTGCTGGAAACACAATGAGAGGAAGTGAATTGGAAGCCAAACAAGAACCTTCCTTTCTTCCCAGCTTCTCTTTAACTTGATGCAGATCATGGATTAGTCAATGAGGATTGATTAATGTCTACTGAGAACTTGGTTCAGGATATCAGAGAATTTGATGTAAATAAATGAGAAACTCCAAGTTCTTCTTCCCTGTTTACACTGTCTTTTGCCTTCACTGGAATGGAATGTGGACCTTTAGTAGCAAGTCAGAAAAAAATGAAATGAAAGTTTAGTATAATCTTTCTCAAAATTCAAACTGCCAATTCAGTTTGGGGAAATAGAATATTTGCTCTTAAAGAATTTCCTTGGAGAATTAAGAATCTTCACTTTTTACCCTAGAGGGCAATGTTGCCACACAAAATGCAATTGCCTATAACATATGAAAAAAAAATTGCTAGGGAATAAAACATGTACATTATATACATTTTAGGACTATGATTTTTTTTTGTTATTTTCATCATAATTCATAGAGTCTCAAGACAATCTGCCATCTCAGGGAGGTAGAAGGCTCACATGGAAGCTCAGAATTTGTATTAAAATAAACTATCATCAGTGTTTGTCACCAGAGAATGTGTCAAGGTACTTCAAATCCTTCCCGAAAATGAAAAGAAAAGGAAAGGATTTTATTACCATATTCTGTGAACATGTAAAACAGTTGAAAAATTGTAAATAGAAATCCAGTACCAGATCTTTGATTAGCTAATTAAGATTGATCAACTTCTAATGAGATCCTTAAGAGTCTTTTCTTCTAGGTATCTAATTAGAGAGTTTGTGGAGGGAAATGTAACATCTTACAACAGCTTGAAAATCCCAGTTTCATCTTCTCTGTTTACAAGGTGAGCAATCTTGAAGAAAACAATGGAATAGAATATTGACTTTTAGTATCATGCCAGAAGCCTGGGAATGAAACTTCAGAATGAACCTTCTAAACATCTAAACTGCCATTAACCTATTGAGGAAACATCTGCACCAAAAACATTTCCTTGGAAAAAATTGGAGCATGTGTCCTTCCTCATTTTTGACACTGGGGGCATGGGTGGGATTCAAATTTCTTAATAATCTGTTTTTGGGTGTGCCCTAATTTATGGGTGTGGCTTGGTGGTCATGTGACTGGGTGGGCATGGCTTTTATGTAAATATTATAAATATTGATGTAAATATTGATTTTTTAAAATAAAAAAGAGCAACTTTTACCCCAAATCAAGCAAAGCAGGCAGGCAGATTGAGTTCCTCACAGAATCAGATTCATTCAGAGATCTATCTCTCTGGTATCAGCTACCTGAGTCTGTCACATAAAATTTGCTTGCAAGACTTCCGGCTTGTGGTGCTTCGGTGCAGGCAGGAATCCGTGACTGTGCACGGTTTCTGCCTGTGTTCACTGCCTGAGTGCCCCAAGCCATTTGGCTTCGGGGCTAAGCCACCTTTGTAGAAGGTGGTGAAGACTGGGGGGTTCTGGCAGGGACGAGAGACATGGCATCTCTCTTCCCTAGCCAGCTAAATCTCCCTCTCCGATGGCAGCTGAACGGCGGTCTCTAATGGCCGCCACTTAGAAGAGCTCAGCCGGGAAAAGGAAGTGCTGGAGGAGTTTGTGAAGAAATGAAAGTGATTTTGCTGACCGGGACAAAGGAACAGTGAAAGTATCCTGCTATTTAACACCTTCTAAAGACACATTGTTCCCAGACTGAGTAAGCAGCAAATGGATATTAAAGGGAAAACTTTTTTTCTTTTCACTCTCCTTCCAAACGGAACAGCTTTGAGAGAAATCGGAAAACCCGCATTGAAGGTATGCTAAATGCTAAAGACTATGCTAATGCCAAAGGGATATGGATTTCTAAATATTTAAAGAAAATTTTTTCTTTTGCTGTGAGTGGGAAGGGAGAGGAAAAAAATTGAAGTAGAATTTGAAAATAAGGAGCAGACAGTCTAGAATTTTAAAGAGCCATTTGAACATTAATAAGACTTCAAAAAGACATATTTTAATTGGAATTTTGTGATTTAATAGCAACCCCAGAAAAAGAAATGGAAGAAGGGAAAAAGTGCTAAATGAAATAGTCTATCTGGATTGTTTGGTGACTTTGCATCTTTTGGGAAACTTTTTTTCTTTGTTTAAAAACACTCGGGTGGTTGTTTTGGGAAAAAATTTTCCTCTTTATAATGGCACCACTCTTGGATGAATCTAAAACTGAATATCTAAAATATAAAAAGGAAGAACAAGACTGGAAAGATACCTTGGACATTCTTTTTCAATCTCTAGAAATGGCGGTGCATTCCTATGGAGAATTGATTGCACAGCAGGATAATTGGGACAAAGAAGAAACTATTTTTGATGAACATGTGATTCTATTGGGGGAGAAGAAGGAAGAGGAAAAGGAAAAAGGGATTTTAAAACCTAAAAAAACAACCAAAAAAGATAAAAATGAGTTGAAGGGTGGATATAAGGTTACAAAACAACAGGAAGGGGGAAAGCAGAAGAAGAAAAGGGAGGTGGAGAGACAAAGGGGTAAAAAGGGTAAGGAAAAGAATAAGCAAGGGAGAAAGGAAGGGGTGAGAAGTCTCAACAATGGGAAGCAAGATTTAAAGAAACAAAATTTATTTAGAGACAATGGGTAAATTTAATTGAAAAAGGGATTCTGTAAGGTACATAAGATTGTGTTATTATAGGCATTTTTAGAATAAAATGTTTAAGATATAAATAAGTATCAATAGGTATGATTAAAATGGTTTTGACAGGGGTACTAGCTATATTATATATTTATAAATTTGTTTGTTATTGTTGTTCTTTCTTTTTTCTTTCTCTCTTTATATAATATATTGTGTGACTTTAGGATGTGCTAAACAGAATCCCAATACAAGTTATGTGTGACATTAAGCATTATTAGGTTAGGGGAAAGAGTTAAAGGCGTCATACTCCAATTAGTGTACAGGAGAAGTTTTGTTTAAAGAGAAAAAATGAATGGATAGTTGAGAACAGACAAAGAATGTTAAGTATTATGACTTGAACTGAGATAAGTAGAATAAAACTAAGAGAGTTAAAAAAAGGAAGAAGCTATATAGAAAATGGAAAACGGTAATAAGATATGGAATGATATATAAAAGGAACATGATTTTTGAAGGGGCGTCTGTATGATGAGTTTTAACCCGGGATCAAGCAACTTTCAGAAAAGATGTTTTATGTTTTTATGTTTTTATGTTTTATGTCTTGTTTGTTTTTGTATTGGAAGAGAATAATGAAAATGTATAAGACGGATATAAAAAATGTATACAATCTAAAGTTAAAGAGATATAATTTGAATAAATAGAAGGAAAGGAAGTAATAAAGAGAAGTTTGGGATAGATATGAAGATGAACAGATAAGGTAAGTATATATATCAAATTGTGCTTGTTTGGAAATGTGATAACTTGGAATAATTCTGTCTTTAAATAAGATGTTGTATTGGCTTTTTAAGAAAAAAAATTCTTATGTCATTATATTTTATGTTTTGTTTGTCTGTGTATTGTTTTGGAAAATCAATAAAATTTGTTTAAAAAAAAATTTGCTTGCAAGAAAATGCATAACATTTGCTAGCAAGCAAACTCACAGAATTAAATCACAAGACACCATGTATGTAAATATTGAATTTTTTTATTTAAAAAAGAGGAACTTTTACCCAAAATCAGGCAAAGCAGGCAGGCAGATTGAGTTGCTCACAGAATCACAGATTAACTTAGAGATCTATCTATCAGCAATCGGCTACCTGAGTCTGCCCTGAAAAGCTTCAGTCCTAAGGACGGTTTGGTACTGCTTTTAGATTAGCTAGAAATCAAGAAATCCAAGCATTTTCTGCTTTCTAGCTAATCTAAATCTCCTGGCAGAGCAGAACAACTAATGGTGGGGAGGAAAATTAACAACTTACCAAACCAGGCAAGTTGGATGGCTCGTATGCCAGGTAAGTAATGAGTGGGCGGGGAGATCCCAGCCAGTGGAGCGAATCATGCATGCAGCATTTGCAAGAAATCGTTAGCTGTGCTACCAGGACAGCTGACAAGCGCTGTGCTCGGGTGTGCAGCATTTGAAAATCCCCTTGTTTCCTGCTTTTTCAACCTCAGCTGTGCCACACAAAGCAGCTGAGAAGGGAAAAGCAGGGAATAAAGGACAGCCTAGAGGCAGGCAGGTGGGCCAAATACCAATCTGGTTCAGTGTCAGCTGCTCTTCACAGCTGCTGGTTCTATAGAACCAGGCCGAACCAGTAGCATCCCACCCCTGACTGGGGGGCAATGCTGTTACCTGAAATCCCATTATTGAGGCAATTTGTGGGGGTGGGGAAGAGAATTAAAAGAACTGTCATTAGATACTTTGGAGGCCAGAAACTTTTTTTATTTTATTACTATAATAATTAAAACAGAAGTTCTCAAGAAAATTTTACATCTCAGGAGACTTCAATATGAAACTCAGAAACTTAATCAAATACCAGGCATATATTATCAGATAGGGTGGATGTATCCAAAAGAAAAATGAAAAAAAATGGATGGAAGTGCATACGTGGTTAGAAAAAATGTTAAGGCAGTATATTGATTATAAGCCAGAACTATTTTTATTAGGCATAATACCAGAAAAATATGATAAAGGGAACGTATATTTAGTATTAAACATTTTGACAGCAGCAAGAATTGCATTTGCTCAATACTGGAAAAATGAGGAAACGCTCACGGAAGAAGATATAATTTAAAAAATACTAGACTTTGCAGAAATGGATAGACTAACACTGAAGATAAAAGAAAAAGAAGACACAGGATATTTTCGAATTTGGGACTTGTTTTAACAATGGTTGGATAATAGAAGTAGAAACTAGGGACTGAAAAAGCATTATTATGTAACAGATTGACCCAGACAGTACTCTATTCACCAAGTGCTTATTGTATGTAAAGAGAAAAAAAATATAAGTTTAACACCCCTGACCTACAACATGAAGAATTAAAACGTGGCTTTCTCCTTACTTTTGACCATAAAGGACAATATTGTCATGCAAAATCCAATTGCCTAAGTAGCCAAAGGAGTTTTGCTTGGGAATAAAACTTATAAATTATATATTGTCGAATTTGGGAATAGTGATAATTATTTGTTATTTCAGACATAATTCACTAAAAATGTCTCAATAATTTTTTCCACCTCAGGAATGTAAAATGCTCACCAGGAACTGAGAATTTTTGTAATCTGTCATTGCTGTTTGTCACCAGATAAACTACCTAGGTATTTCAAATCTTTTCTAGAAACGAAAAAAAAAAAAAAAGAACGGGTTTTATTATCATAGTCAGTAAACATGTGAAACAGTTAAACATTGATATAAACCCAACCACAGACACTTGATTAGCCAATTAAAATTGATCACCTTCTTAATCCAGAGTCTTTTCTTCTATATATCTAATTAAGTGTGTTTGTGGTAAGAAAATGTAAGATGATGAAAATGGCTTGGAAATTCCAGTTTCATCAGTTTACAAAGTGATTGATCTTCAGGAAAAAAATAATAATAGAATGGAATATTAACCTTTAGTATTATGGCAGAAGCCTGGAAATGAAACTTTAGGAAGAATCGTGTAGAATTCCAACTGCCATTCATATAATGAGGAAACATCTGGACCAAAAGATCTACTTGGAGAATTGGGAATATACCTCCCTCCTCATTTTTGACACTGGGGGGCAATGTTGCTACGTTAAATCCCATTTATACACCTGTGCAGGTGAGGTAGAGGAATAAAGCAACTGTCATTTAGAGTGCTGACATTTTTTTAATTTTATTTCTGTAATAATTCGCTGAATTGGTTAAGCAACTTTCACATATCAGGAGGCTGCAATATTCGCTATGAAGCTGAGAGTTTTTATAAAAAGGTAAATTGTTGGTCTAGGTCTAGTTGTTTCAAATATTTATGGGGAAATAAAAACAAAATAAAGGGATTGATATTCATTGAACATGTAAAACAGTTAAAACATTATGTACAGAAATATATACCCCAATCCAGAAATTTATTTCAATGGATCTCAAAAGAACTTAACTTCTTGAGAGACTAAAATCCTTACAGGGAAGCCATGACTGGATTTACAACAGATAACCTGGAGCAAACAAAATATTTTGGATAACACAAAGAGAAATATTTATCGGACTTCCGGTTTGAGTTTCTTCAGCAACAGACCAAAACATCATCTCTGCAAGGCTTTGATCTGTGCTCGCCACTGGAGCGCCCCCAGCCAGCTAAGCTGGGGCTAAGCCACCCCGTAGAGGTGGTGAAGAAGGGGGAGACTGCCTGCAGGGTTGAGGAGAGCCACATCTCTCCTCCCCAGCTGGCCATTACTCCCTTTCCCTAAGGCGGTTGTAGCAGGGTCAGAAATGGCCACCACAAAGAAGAACTCAACTGGAAAAGAATGTGCAGGAGGAAGATAAGAAGAGAAAGTTTTGGTTGACCGGGTCAAAAGCAACAAATAAGATATCCTGGAATTGAAACTATTAAAAAACAATAACATTGTTCCTGAAGATTTTTAAGCTGCGAAGGAGAGAGAAAAGGGAAAATATTTGGTTTATTTTTCTCCTTTTCCTATACTGACAGCAAAGAGGTTTAAGCAAGAAATTGGAAAAAAATCCACTTTGACATTAATAGGCATTTAATGTAAGAAAATAAAAAGTCAAAGGGATAATAAAGATTTCTGGATAATTAAAAGCTTTTGAAAAGAGGAAAGGAGAGAAAAAAAATAAAAGGGCAGGATCTGGAAGGGAGGAGACTGCCTGGAATTAAAAAGAACTTACAGCAAACAAGACTTCCAAAAGATACATTCTAACTGAAATATTGCAACAAAAACCCCAGGAAGAGAAAGTCAAAAAAGAAATAAGAAGATATAACTTGGGACTATCTGGATTACTTGATGATTTCTGGATATTTGGTTATTGTTTTGAATGCCTAAAATCAATCATGTGGTTGTTCAAAAATTTTTAAATGGCTCCACTTTTAGAATAACTAAAAATGGAACTTAAAAAGTACAAAGAAGATGCACAAAAAAGGGAGAGGTTCTTTTGGCTTCGTATTTCAGTTTTTAGAAATGGAGATTTAGAATTATGAGAAACAACAAGAAATGCCTGCAGAACAAGAAGATTGTGACAAAGAAGAAGCCATCTTTAATGAACAAGTAACCTTAGATGGGGGGGGGAAGGAAAGGGGGGGGAAGAGAATGAAAAGTTTAAGATTGGGAAAAACAACTCAAAAAAAAATAGAGTGAAAAATAAATATAAAATCAGAAAGCAACAGAAGAGGGAAATGCAGAAGAGAGAATTAGAACTAGAGAGACAAGGCGGGGAAAGGGGGAGGGAGAAGATGAGAGGGAAGAAAGAAAGGAAAAGAAGTTATAAAGGACAGAAGCAAAATATAGAGAAACAGGGCCTATTTAGAGATAATGGGTGAAAACTTAATGGAAAAAGGGATTCTGCAAAGGTACATAAGATAGTAGTTGGAAGTTATATATTATGTATTATATTGAAGGTCATAACCTTAAGGTATATATTGAAGTTTAAATAAGAGTTGAATGGATGTAATTAAAAGAGATAAAGGTGTCATAGTCCAATTAGTAACTACAGGAGAAAATGTGTTTAATGAGAAAAGATAATATGAAATTGAAACAGAACAGATAAAAGTATAAATATAATGATTTGAACTGAGATGAGATAGTCAAAATAAAATTGAGAAAACTAAAAGAGGGGAAAAACTATATAGAAAATGTAAAATAGTATAAGATATGGAATAGAATACAAAAAGGAGCATGAAACTTCATTTTGTGTCTATATAAAGAAGTTCAACCCAGGACCATGCTATTTTCAAAAACGATGTTTTACTTGTATTTTGTATGTGTGAAAACCCAAATAAAACTGTATTTTTTTTAAAAAGAGAGAGAAATATTTATCATTGTATTGGAAGTTTGAGAGTGCATTTGGTAACAATATGACTTAATTACTTTGTGAGTTGAGTACATCCAACTACTTGGCACTCTTGTTGCAAACAACCTAACTCAGATGTGCTAGCCTACTTATATGCTCCCTAATAAATAATGTTATTCTCTATTACATCTAATCATTTGAGAAGTGATGAAATTTTTCAAGCCTTTATTTTACTTAATTACAGAAAACAAGATCTTTTTCCTATTAACTCACAGGAAAAAAAATGATTGCCAACTATTTTCTTAGGACTGCAATATTAATTGGAAAATGCACATACAAGTAATGCTCACAGACATGTATTCATCAATTCCTCCAGGGACTATTTTATCCCAACAGATATATAAAGACCCAATTTCTACTTTAAACGAGCCCTATTCTCAGACCACTCCCACAACTTGTGCTATTTCCTGAATCCTCTCCTGACACTTCCTTCCTTTCATTAGAGACCAAAAATGTGGCTAAGCCTGGTGTCCTTGCTAGTAATCCTTGCTGGTGTCCTTGCTAGTAATTATTTCTACTATATAGTTTATTTCTGCTCCTCTATGCAGGAGATCTCATTAAAAAGACAATCCTTTTCTTTTTAGGAGTCTACTCTCAAGTCCAGTTGGAAGAGTCTGGAGGGGATGTGAGGAGACCTGGGGAGCCCCTCTGTCTCTCCTGCCAAGCCTCTGGATTCACCTTCAGCAGCTACAGAATGAACTGGGTGAGACAGGCTCCAGGAAAAGGACTGGAATAGGTGGCATATGTGAACACCGGTTCAAGCACTTACTACCCAGACAAAGTGAAGGGCCGCTTCACCATCTCCAGGGACAATGCCAAAAGCCAGCTGTATATGCAAATGAACAGCCTCAAACCAGAAGACATGGCAGTCTATTACTGTGCAAGATACTCAGTGAAAGGAAGAGAATCTCAGGCCAAACAAGAACTTTCCTTTCTTCAGAGAAGCTCTTAAGCTTGACTAAGCCTCAGATCCTTGATTAGCCAATTAAGACTGATCCCCATTGAGTGAGAACATTAGGATTCTTTTGCATGTACATATCCTGTTAGGGAGTTTGCTGTAAGAAAATGTAAGAAGATGAAAATGCTTGGAAATTCCAGTTTCATCTTCCCTGTTTACAAAGTGATCGATCTTCAGGAAAAAAAAATAGAATGGAATTTTGTCTTTTAGTATCATGGCAGAAGCCTGGAAATTAAACTTCAAGACAAACCTTCTAAACATCTAAACTGTCATTCACCTATTGAGGAAACATCTGTACCAAAAGAATCTCCTTGAAGAATATGGAGCATGCTTCCTTCCACGTTTTTGACTCTGGGTGACAATGTTATTGCATGAAATCCCATTGTTGATGCTCCTGATGGGGATGGGGAAGGGAATTAAAACAACTGTCAATGGAGGTTGGATAGTTTTGTTTTTTTTTGGGGGGGGGCGGTTTGGTAACAATTCATTGCAAAGTTTTTAAGAAAATATGACATAGCAGGAGAGTTCAATATGAAACTGAAAAATGTTATAAAAAGATGGATTTGGGGTTTTTGTCACCAGAGAAAGTTACATAGGTATTTCAAATCTTTCTGGGAAATGAAAACAATTTGAAAGAATCATATTGTCTTATTGAGTGAACATATAAAATAGCTAAAATTTTATAGATACAAATATATACAACAATCCAGAAGATTTTAAAGTTTCTTTCAATGGAATTCAAAAGAACATAGCATCTCAAGAGAGTACAATTCTTACTGGGAAGCCATGCCTGGGTTTATATACCAGACCATCTACAGCAAACACAGTATTTTAAATAATACAAAGTTAATTATCTATCATTCTGTTTGAATTGAGAGACTATATTTGGTCACATTATGACTTAAGTTTCTGATTTGACTGGACCCACCTAGTCTAGCATTTAAAGTGTTCCTTGAAGTTTAATTGCTATTTAAAGTGTTTGGGATGTTCCAGAAAATAAAGATTAAGGAAGCAATTTCATAGCAAACATTCTAACCTTTTTAAATAATCTGTAACTGGTAGATTTAGTCTCTAAAAGCTTGAATCATTTTGAGAAGGGCAGAAATGTTTCAGGCTTTTATTTTTGTTAATGTACAACAAACCAATTCATTTTCCTATTAACTCATAAGGTGGAAAAGGGGTCCAAACTTTTTTCATAGGACTGAAATCTTAACTGCAAGTTATGTCCATTGAAATATATTAGTCAATGGCCCAGTTGCTCTTTTATCCCAACAAATATGTAAATTCAGACACTATTTCCCCTTTAAAGGATCCCCGTGGTTTCCCTCTTCAGATAACACCCACCAACATAAACCTTTTGTGAAACCTCTCCTGTCAATTTCATCTATTCACTAGAGAAGCAAAAATGTGGTTGAACCTTGTGTCCTTACTAGTAGTCCTCAAAGGTAATTATTTCCCTTATGTAAAGTTTATTTCTATGTTCTGCTCTTGTATGCAGGAGATCTCATTAAAACAAATTACTTTCTTTTTAGGAGTCCAGTCTCAAGTCCAGCTGGTGGAGTCTGGAGGGGATGTGAGAAGACCTGGAGAGTCCCTCCGTCTCTCCTGCCAAGCCTCTGGATTCACCTTCAGCAGCTACTATATGTACTGGGTGAGACAGGCACCAGGGAAAGGACTGGAATGGCTGGCTTACATAAACTCTGCTTCCAGTGATATCAACTACTCAGACAAAGTGAAGGGACGCTTTACTGTCTCCAGGGACAATGCCAAAAGCCAGCTGTATCTGCAAATGAACAGCCTCAAAGCTGAAGACACGGCAGTCTATTACTGTGCAAGAGACACAGTGAGAGGAAGTGTATCCGAAGCCAGGCAAGAACCTTCTTTTCTTCAGAGCAACTCTTTAACTTGACTGAGCCACAGATCCTGGATCTGTCCAATGAGGATTGATTTTTGCTATTTCCATTATAATTCACTGAGTCGTAACAAAATTTGGCATCTCAAGAGGGTAGAAGGCTCATAGGGAAGCCAAGAATTGGTATAAAATAATTTACTATTGGTGTTTGTGAGCAGAGAATGCGTCAAGGTATTTCAATCCTTTCCTGGGAATGAAAGCAAAAGTAAATGATTTTACTATAATATTCAGTGAACATGTAAAACAGATAAAACATAAATACAAATCCTGCCTGAGATCTTTGATTAGCCAATTAAGATTGATCACCTTCTAGATACTCAATTGGAGAGTTTGCTGTAAGAATATGTAAGATGATGGAAATGGCTTGAAAATTTAAATTTCATATTCCCTGTTTACAAGTTTATCATTCTTCAGGAAAAAAAATATGGAATGGAATATTGTCCTTTAGTGTTGTTATAAGAAATATCTACCTGGTTTGGTTCCAAGTGGGGAGAAAGAAACTGGAAACATGGAGGCTGATTGGAAAGATGGTTTATTGATGAACCCACATAGGTTTGAGGTCCTGGGCAGCTGACCACCTGGAGTGGAGTGTGAGGGTTATTTATACCCTATCTTGAGCTTTATACCCTTTTATACCCTTGAGCTTCCTGTTCCTGTGGCAAGAGCATGTATTCTTTTGATTACTGTCAGATTCCCATGGACTGTGCATGGGTTTGAGGTTGTCTGAGCTCCCAGGTTTGGTTGAAGCTTGGAGTATGATGATGTAATGAAGAGGCTTGTATTCTGAAAGGTGTTGGGCAATTAGTATTTTGTCTTAATGGCTTTGTCCTGCTTTAGATCTTGAGTGAGGGCTAATCCCATCACCCTGAGGCTGAAGGTCTTTCATCTTATAGATGAGCTGGCCCAATCTTTCTGAGGCTATTAAGAAAGGGAGGGGGGTTGCTTTTCAAGAGCATGTTTTCTCTTTAGGGAAATATTCTGCCTTTTTAATATTTCTCAAAATATTTCATTCTTCTAGGAAAGGGGTGGATGCTAACTTTCTACAGTATCTTGGTAGAAGCCTAGAAATGAAACTTCAGGGTAATATTTCTAAACATCTAAACTGCCATTCACCTATTGAGGAAACATCTGGACCCAAAGAATCTTCTCGGAGAATATTCCTCATTTTTGACACTGGGGGGCAATGCTGTTACATGAAATCTCATTGCCTATGGACCTGGTGGGAGAGGGGAAGGTAATTAAAACAACAGTCATTAGATATTTTAGAGGCTGGATACTTTTTATTTTATTTTTGTAAGAACTCAATGAAATGTTATCAAGAATATAGACCACAGCCGGAGACTTCAATATAAAACTTACCAAGGTATTTCAAATCTTTCATGGAAATAGAAATAACATGAAAGGACCTATTGTCTTATTTAGTGACCATATAAAACAGCTAATATTTTACAGAAACAAATATATACAACAATCCAGATTTTAAAGGTTCTTTAAATGGAATTCAAAAGAACTTAGTATCTCAAGAGAGTATAATCCTACTAGAAGTCATTATCTGTTTGCACCAGATAACCTACAGCAAACATTTTTTTTTTGATAATACAAAGATAATTGTTTATCATTTTGTTTCAGTTGAGAGGCTGTATTTGATCACACTATGATTTAAGTTTCTGAGTTGAGTGGATTCAATTAGTCTAGTATCCAAAGTGTTCCTTAAAA
Organism: Pseudonaja textilis; assembly: GCF_900518735.1. The sequence continues at coordinate 208,300 of NW_020769571.1, forward strand.
GTCAGCTGACATTTAATATATTTGGGATGTTCCATAAAATAAGGAAAGGTTCAGGAAGCAATCTGGTAGCAAACATTCTAACTCTGATATTGTAGCCTTTTAATATGATCTGTCAGTTTGAGAAGCTCTTGAATTTTTCAGGCTTTTCTTTACTTAAAGTACAACAAATTGGTTCTTTCTCCTATTAACTCATAAGGGGAAAAATCAGTCTGAATGCTATTCTTAGGAGTAGAATGTTAATTGAACAATGCACATGCAAGTTATGTTCACTATGTCTATGACACCATGTCTTACGTTTCTGAGTAGAGTGGATCAATCAGTCTAACATTCAAAGTGTTCCTTAAAGCTCAGTTGCCATTTAATGTGTTTGGGCTGTTCCATAAAATAAACAAAGGCTAAGGAAGCAATTTTGTAGCAAACTTTCTAACTCTGATGTTCGAGCCAATCTGTAACAAGTAAGTCTATTCTCTAATATCTGGAATCATTTTAAGAATGGGGTGAAATTTTCCAGGCGTTACTTTCAGTTCATGTACAATAAACTGGCCCTTTTTTCTATTAACCCAGAGGGGAAAAATAGATCTGAACCCTTTTCTAAGGATTGGAATGCTAATTGCAAAATGCATATGAAAATTATGTGCAATTAAATATATTAGCCAATGCCCTGAGGCTCTTTTATCCCAACAGATATGTAAATCGAGGAACAATTTCCCCTTTAAAGAGTCCCATGGTTTCCCTCTTCAGACAACACCCACCAACATAAACTTTGTGCTATTTCCTGAAACCTCTCCTGTTGATTTCATCTATTCATTAGAGGAGCAAAAATGTGGTTTAACCTTGTGTCCTTACTAGTAGTCCTCAAAGGTAATTATTTCCCTTATGTAAAGTTTATTTTCATGTTCTGTTCTTGTATGCAAGAGACCTGATTTTTTAAAAATCCTTTTAGGAGTCCAGTCTCAAGTCCAGTTGGTGGAGTCTGGAGGGGATGTGAGAAGACCTGGAGAGTCCCTCCGTCTCTCCTGCCAAGCCTCTGGATTCACCTTCAGCAGCTATGGCATGTACTGGGTGAGACAGGCACCAGGGAAAGGACTGGAATGGCTGTCCTACATAAACGATGATTCCAGTGATATCAACTACTCAGACAAAGTGAAGGGACGCTTTACTGTCTCCAGGGACAATGCCAAAAGCCAGCTGTATCTGCAAATGAACAGCCTCAAAGCTGAAGACACGGCAGTCTATTACTGTGCAAGAGACACAGTGAGAGGAAGTGAATCTGAAGCCAAGCAAGAACCTTCTTTTCTTCAGAGCAACTCTTTAACTTGACTGAGCCACAGATCCTGGATCTGTCCAATGAGGATTGATTTTTGCTATTTCCAGGGGTAGGGTTCTACCAGTTTGGACCTATTCGCTAGAACCGGTTGTTAACATTCTAAGCAGTTCGGAGAACTGGTTGTTAAAAGAAATTACTGGCCTAATCCTGTCAGGAAGGCAGGAAGGAAACATTCTGGTGTTGTTTACAGAAACTGCCTCTCTGTTAACCCTTATTACATTCTTATTACATTTCCCTAAGGCAATTCCCTTATTACATTCCTCCAAGGCAGTGTTCCAACTATTTTCATACTCTACATAGATGACGTCTATGATCATATCAAGAGCAACTACATTCTCTTCGCTGATGATGTAAAGCTATTCAGCATCACAGACAATACTGCTACCCTTCAAAAAGACCTTGAATATGTATCAGAATGGTCAAACAAATGGCAACTTCAAATCTCAACAAATAAATGATCTGTCCTACATATTGGCAAAAAAAAAATCAGAAAATAAAATACAGGCTGAATAGTCAAGACCTTGCTGATGATCCAAACTCTATCAAGGATCTTGGAGTACTCATCTATAATGATCTAAGTGCTTGAGCCCACTGTAACTACATAGCCCAAAAGGCATTAAGAGTTGTTAACCTAATATTACATTGCTTTTTCTCTGGTAATATTACACTAATAACTAGAGCATACAAAACATTTGCTAGACCAATACTCGAATACAGCTCATCAGTCTGGAACCCACATTACGTATCTGATATTAACACAGTTGAGAAAGTCCAGAAATATTTCACAAGAAGAGTTCTCCACTCCTCTGCACGTTGCAGAATACCTTATGCCACCAGACTTGAAATTCTAGACTTAGAAAACCTAGAACTATGCCACCTTCGGTCCAATCTAAGTATAGTATGTAAAATCATACATTGCAATGTCCTACCTGTCAATGAATACTTCAGCTTCAACCATAACAACACAAGAGCAAACAATAGATACAAACCCAAGGTTAATTGCACCAAACTTGATTGCAGGAAATACGACTTCAGCAACAGAGTGGTCAATGTCTGGAATACTCTACCTGACTCTGTGGTTTCTTCTCCAAACTCCTAAAATTTTAACCTTAGACTGTCTACTATTGACCTCACCTCTTTCCTAAGAGGTCTGTAGGGGGCGTGCATAAATGCACCAACGTGCCTACCAGCCCTGTCTTATTGTTTCTTTTTATTTTTCTTATTCGTATCCATTTCATGTTTTCATAACTATGTTTATATTTATGCTTGTTATCTTATAATTGCTTGACAAAATAAAATAAATAAAAAATAAAAATGTTGTTCCACTGATTAATTGTTCTAACTATCAGGGAATTTTTACTTAGTTTTAGATTGCTTCTCTTCCTGATTATTTTCAATCCATTGCTTTTTGTCCAACTCTCAGGTGCTTTGGGGAATTGGTTGATTTCCTCTTCTTTGTGGCAACCCCTGAGATATTAGAACACTGCCATCATTTCCCCAAAAGTCCCAAAATCCCGCAATCATCAAACATCTATATCTATATCTATATATTCTTAAGTTTTCGCGGGTACTTACATGTATGGCATTCAGCTTTGTTCAGGTATTTTCCCATGTCATTATAGTTGTGCTTTTAAAATTGTAGCAATGTTTTGGCAGAATCTCATCTGCTATCATCAGGCTTCTGTATTGTGTTCGTCTATGAGTCAGACTTTCACAGCCATTTCAGTTTT
>NW_020769571.1:216356-253886 GCF_900518735.1 Pseudonaja textilis
TCTTAATCTTACATGGGAAAAGACCCGAACACACACACACACACACACACACACACACACACACACACACACACAAATATATATAATGTATGGTATTCAGCTTTGTTCGGGTATTTTCCCATGTCATTATAGTTGTGCTTTTTCAGCAGAATCCCATCTGCCATCATCAGGCTTCTGTATAGTGTTCGTCTGTGAGTCAGATTTTCACAGCCATTTCTGTTTTAAATTTGGTGCTAACCTACTGCTGTGCCAGAATGGTGTTTGTTGGTGTTTGTTGCCAAAGAATGTGTCAAGGTATTTCAAATCTTTCCTGGAAATCAAAGCAAACGATAAGGATTTTACTACTATATGCATTGGAACATACAAAATAATTAATATATTATGAATTCAAATCCTGCCTCAGATCCTTAATTAGTAAAATAAAGAAACAATGTAATTTTGTAACAAACATCAGGTATGTTGCCCTTTTTATATGCTTTCTAATAAATATTTTTATTCTCTATTATCTTGTATCATTTTGAAAAGAAGCTTTTATTATACTGAATGTACCATAAATTCATAGGAAAAATAATGAGTCCCTACCCTTTTCTCAGAATTCAAATGTTAATTGAAACACACACAAACACACACACACACACACACACACAAATACACACACACACACACACACACCTGGAAGTTATGATCACAGCAGTGTATTAATCAATGCCAGCTAGAGTTCTTTTATCCTAACAGATATGTAAATCAAGGCTCAATTTCCCCTTTAAAGGAGCCCCATGGTTTCCCTTTTCAGACAACTCCCACAAACATAAAGCTTGTGCTATTTCCTGAAACCTCTCCTGTCAGTTCCCTCCAATTCATTGGAAAGAGCAAAAATGTGGCTAAACCTGGTGCCCTTACTAGTACTCCTCAAAGGTAACTATTTCCCCCATATTTCCACATTTTGCTGTTGTATGCAGATCTTATTTAAGAAAAAGCAATCCTTTTCTTTTTAGGAGTCCAATCTCAAGTACAGTTGGTGGAGTCTGGAGGGGATGTGAGAAGACCTGGAGAGTCCCTCCGTCTCTCCTGCCAAGCCACTGGTTTCACCTTTAGTAGCTACTGGATGGCTTGGGTGAGACAGGCTCCAGGAAAAGGACTGGAATGGGTAGCCTACATAAGGTATGATGCCGGTAGTATTTACTACTCAGACAAAGTGAAGGGGCGCTTCACCATCTCCAGGGACAATGCCAAAAGCCAGCTGTATCTGCAAATGAACAGCCTCAAACCAGAAGACACAGCAGTCTATTACTGTACGAGACACAGTGAGAGGAAGTAAACCTGATGCCAAGCAAAAACCTTTCTTTTCTTGGGGCAGCTCTTCAATTGACTGAGTCCCTGATCCTGGATTAGTCAACCAGGACCTATTTTTGTTATTTCCATCATAATTCACTGAGCCTCAAGAACGTTTGCCATCTCAAGAGAGTCAGTGTTCACAGGGAAGCTGAGAACTTGTATAAAATAAATTATAATTGGTGTTTGTTGCCAGAGAATGTGTCAAGGTATTTCAAATCTTTCCTGGAAATCAAAGCAAAAAATAAGGATTTTACTACTATATGCAGTGGAACATACAGAATAATATATTATAAACTTAAATCCTGCCTCAGATCCTTAACTAGCCAATTAAGGTTGATCCCCATCAAGTGAGAGACTCTGCTTGTTAATATCCAATTAGATAGAGAGTTTGCTGTAAGAAAATGTAAAATGATGAAAATTCCAGTTTGATCTTCCCTGTTTACAAAGTGATCAATCTTCAGGAAAAAACTGAAATGGAATGTTGTCCTTTATTATTATGGCAGAAGCCTGGAAATAAAACTTCAGGATGAACCTTCTAAACATTCAAACTGCCATTCACCTATTGAAGAAACATCTGCACCAAAATAATATCCCTGGAGAGTAAGAGAGTTGGAAGGGACTTTTTAGGTCCAATTCACCCGCTCAAGCAGGAGATCTTATACCATTTCTGACAGGTGGTAGTCCACTCTTTTCTTGAAAACGTCCAGTGATGAAGCTACCACAACTTTTTAAGGCAAGCTGATCCATTGATTGATTGTTCTCATTGTCAGAAAATTTATCCTTATTTCCATGTTGAATCTCTCCTTGACCAGTTTTCATTCATCATTCCTTGCCTTGCCTTCAAGTGCTTTGGAAAATAGCTTGTCCCCCTCCTCTCTGTGGCAGCCCCTCAAATATTGGAACACTGCTATCACACCTCCCTTGGATATTTTGGAGATATCTAATGATATTTTCTTATTTTTGTGATAACTCAATGAAAAGTTCTCAAGAAAATGTTATGTAGCAGGAGACTTCAAGATGAAACTGACAAATTTTATAAAACAATGGAATTTTGTTTTTCATACCAGAGAAACTTATCAAGATATTTCAAATCTTTGCTGGCAATGGAAACAACATGAAACGATCCCATTATCATATTCAGGGAACATATTGTATAAAACAGTAAAACTTTACAGATACAAATATGTATAACAATCCAGAAGATTTTAAAATTTCTCTCAAGATTTAGAGTTCAAAACAACATAGCATCTCGAGAGAGTACAATTCTTCCTGGAAAAACTAGGTCTGGGTTTCCACCAGATAACCTACAAAATATTTTAGATAATACAAAGATAATTGTTTATCATTCTGTTTGAATTGAGAGACTGGTTTAAGTTTCAGTGTTGTGTGAATGCAATGAGTCTAACATTCAAAGTGTTCCTTGAAGCTTAATTGCCATTTAACCCTTAATCACAGAAGTACTATTTCAACTATGCTATTACAGAAATGAGGTCAAAATTACTGCTCTAGCTGCTGGTCGTAGTCCAGGTAATTGCACTACAATGCTGTGACTAATGGTTCTGGATCTATTGCTTCCAAAAGGTGCAGAAGACCCTTTGAATTTGTTCTTGCCATATAAATCATTGCACAATGTAGAGTGCATCCAGTCATCAATCTCATTGGAAGCTTCCTCATCTCTGATTTCAGAATTGGAGACAGAGGTGGTTTCCTCATTGTCCATTATAAAATTTGTATTGCAATCTGATTCCACTTCACACAAATCACTCTCTGCTTCTTCATACCATTTTAGAACAGTTTCTTTGACGTTTATATCACCAAATGACACTCTTTCTAGTGGAAAACAAGTCCCTGGCATTATAAAAAATGTATAACTTAACAAAGAGCTGCAGTCAAAATGATCACAACCCAAATTCAAATGCCACACAGAAAACACCAAATATGCTCCTATTGATGTCTATTGTTATTATTTATTGGAGGAAAGGGAGCACTGGGAGCAAGGGAGACTGGATTATTGGCTGGCCTCATGTTCCTAGGTGGTGGGTGATACCGGTTGCAGGAGGGGTGTTGCCTACATTGCCTGCTGAAATGATCTTCCTGTCTGCACCTATAACAATGCTGACATTTGCCTTGTGACCATCCTGCTTTATCGCAATGCCAGCATTTCCTAGAATTATAGGGGGTTTTATCTGGTGTTTGTCTGGCATCATGTTGCATTACAGGAAACATTTTTAAGTCCTCCTCTCTTTCTAACCGCCTCTTTCTATCTTTCTCCTCCTCTTTCAGTGTGTCTCTTTAATCATAGACAAAGTTAATGATCTTGCACAACTCTGCTATTTCTAAGGTTGGCCAGTTAGAGACGAAGCAGTGGAAATGTTCTTTGATATCCACAGTGGACTTGTCCACGAAGGCTGAAGCTAAATTCCTTTGGTCTTTCAGGCAGCTAAGGTCTAGATGGGCATATGCAATAGCTGCTTCTGACAGGCGGACCCAAAAAGCATCAGGGTTTTCCTTTTCTCTTTGTGTTCTTTTTTGGAATCCGGACCAGTTTAAAGGCTTTTTACCTATTTCCTCTAAAGCTTCTAGTAAGTTATCTTTTGCTCTTCTGTATTCATCCCAGTGATTGGTATCATTTGTCAGCCTTCAAGATCTTCTACTTCTGCTTTGCATCTTTCGGCTGCCATAAGTAATGGGGGGAGGAAGGGGGACAAGTATGGGAAGCAAGCTGGAGGTGGTAAAACTTAGCATTGTATAAACTGAGGAGGGGGAAGAGTGCATTCTTGCTTAGGTTTCTATTTCTTGCTTAGCTTTCTTTTCTCTGCGCATCTGCATACCTTTATCAAAGTATGCCAAGGTCAACAGACAGAAACTTCATCACCACCTGAAGATGTCCACATGATGATATTCACAACTTTTAATTGGGAGAACCATTTGAACTATTGGGGGTGGGAACATTTCCATCACTTTGTATATGTGATTTACGTGCCTAATTCCTCAGATTCAGAATTCTACTGTAGCTACCACTTCATTTCCAGTAAAAGATATCTTTTCTCTAACTAAAAAAGTCTAAGTATTTCTTTCTTGGATTTTGAATGGAGCACAGTCTGACATCATTAGAGTCCCAGTCAGGGCAATATACTGGCCATGTGATGTGGGCTGGGGCTGCCTGTCCAGGGATAGTTGGTAGTTTAGCTATTTGGTCTGCTTTTTCAAATAGTTTTAATAGTTCATCTTTTGTTAGAAAGACTTGTAGCAGCTGGGTCATGTCACCCCAGGATGGATTATGGCTGTCTATGATAGAGTTCAGGGTTTGAATTACTGTTTGAGGATCAGCCCTGAAAGCTGGGGTATCTTTTTTCCAGATGACCAAATCAGAAGCAGAGAAGGGAGTGTGGGTAAAAACATATTCTAATTGTCCCCTATTTCTGCCTAGCACTGGTTTGCTTAAAAGGGGAGCCATAATCCGTGCCTCAGTCTTTCCTTCCAGGGAATGGGTTTCAGGTTTGTTCTGATCTTTTCCCTCAGTCAGGTCTTTGGTTCTAGCCATCTCAGCCCATCAGTACCAATAGGGTATTTGGCTGGGTTTAATGTGTGTTCTAAGTGCTTTCTGAGTCTTATAATCTAAAGTATTGCTATCAGGCCAAATTTGTCTACCCGTGTCATCTTGCAATAAAGCCCACTTTTTGCAAATCCTTTTTGCTTCTTTTTTATTCATTCCAGTCAGGACAGGCTTTTGCAGCCCACTTGGTCTTTCTTACTTGCCTTTCGTCCCAAGCCTCAAGTAATTTATCCAAAAGGGGTCTCTTCCATTGCCCTCAAGCTACAACTTCCCATATTCCCTACCTGATGTGGGGATTACTTTGGTTTAGCCAGGCTACAGCTGTCAGTTTTCAGACAAAAAGGGACTGGAAAAGACTCCGGTTTCCCTACACATGAAGTACGGGCCTCTTTCTTTTAGGAAAACTCAGCCGTCAGTTTGAAGACCTGCCCCCCCTAAAAACAGGGATTTCAGAGGAACGTCTGCCTCCTAGCAGCACCGGTACGGGCCCCACCCTACACTCAGCCATCAGTTTTCAGATCTCCCTTAAAGGTAGGGATCTGGAAGGACCTACTCTGCTTTTTAGACAAACTATTTCCAATTTTGTTTGTTAGCAGCCAGTATGGGCCCTTTCTAAATGCACAGGGCTTTGCTTGCGGGATGCACCACGACTATTTTTTTTCCTCCTTTTAATTTATTTCCTAACACCAGTTCCTTTTGCAGCCCACTTGGTCTTTCTTACGTCCTTCAGAAGGACTCACACTCCGTGATCATTCCTAAATCCAGCTGGTCACGGCTCATGTTTGAGCTAGCAGCTGGCTGGGGTGCAGCTGGCAATCATGGAGGAGGTGAGGTCCCACTGTTTCTGCAGAGAAAACCCATAATCACACACCTGGTACACTCATGCTTCCACTCCCCTCCCTAGTAAGATTAAAAATTTGAAGTGGTACTCACCTGCTTTCAACCAGCTGTTGAGCGGAAAAGCCAAAGGACTCCCTTTATTACCCTATACCTTCTGGGCTGGGTCCATGGATGTTGTCCCTGGACAAAGAAGGTCCATGCCAGCTGGGTTTGGATCCACGGGCCCGGTCCGATGGCAGGGTTGGCTGGAAAACCTTCATGATCTCCAATTGTTGAAAGGTGTCAAAATGCCTTTCCTTCAAGGATTTGATTTTCCCACTGGGAGAGCTCTGGCGCAAGGATATGGACAACTTCTTGAAAGCTGGATCTTTTTATTTTTCAGGAAAGCGAGGGACAGCAATAAGTCTGCGTTCCTGAGCTAGCTAGCGTTGTATGATAAGGTTCTTTATACCCTTTTCTCCTTTTGTGTGTGAATGTTTGTATTTGTGTTTAATGTTTCAAATCCTGTCAGAGTTTGTCTTTATTCCCGCCAGAGGGAAAACTCCGCAGGGTGCGGGAGGCAAACTCTGTGGGGAGGTTTGATTGTATTCTTGTTTTATCCTAATCTCTTTTAGCTTTACAATGGTTTCTTATATTTGTTTTGTGGCAATCTCCTGTCTGTCTCTTTTGTAATTTATATATATATATATATTGTGTCTTTTGTCTGTTTGTTTTGCTTATTGGGCATGTCCTGTGTTTGTAAGGGTTTTCTTTTCTTATTTGTCTAGTTTTCTTAATTCCTTGGACTTTTGTCTAAAGGGATTCTTTGGTACCTTTTATTTGATTCCTTTTCCTATGTAAGTTTGTTTTATGGCTGGCCTAATGTTCCCTTTGGGCTTTTCCTGCTTGAGTGACACCACTATCTTCATGAAGTTCCCCTTCCACAATATATTTTAAAGTCCTCAAAAGAATTTAACTTCTAGAGAGACTACAATCTTTACTGGAAAGCCATGTCTGAATTCAGAATAAACAGAAGAACAAACTGAATCTTTTGTATTATTTATTTATTAAAATTATTTGGCACCCACCTCTTATTGAAATTGCCCAGAAAATACAAAGAGAATCTTTTTAAAAAAAAAATTCTCAGTGAGCCCCAACCCTTTTCTTAGGACTGGAATTTTGTTTTCAAAACACACATGGAAGTTATGATCACATAAATGTTTTAGTCAATGCCATATGGGGCTTTTTAAAAAAATCCCAGTAGATATGTAAATCAAGGCACAATTTCCCCTTTAAAGGAGCCTCATGTTTTCCCTTTTCAGAGACAATCCACTGATATAACTGTGCTATTTCCTGGGTCCTTTCCTGTCACTTCCCTCCATTCAATACAAGGAGCAAAAATATGGCTAAATCTTCTGTCCTTACTAGTTCTCCTCAATAGTAATTATTCCCTCTATATAAAGTGTATTACTGTGTTCTGCTCTTGTATGCAGGAGATCTCATTTAAAAAATTTTTTTTTCTTTTTAGGAGTGCAATCTCAAGTACAGTTGGTGGAGTCTGGAGGGGATATGAGAAGACCTGGGGAGTCCTTCCATCTCTCCTGCCAAGTCTCTGGATTCACCTTCAACAACTATGAGATGGTCTGGGTGAGACAATACTCAGGAAAAGAACTGGAATGGGTGGCATATATAAACACCGATTCCAGTACTTCCCACTCAGACAAAGTCAAGGGATGCTTCACCATCTCCAAGGACAATGCCAAAAGCCAGCTATATCTGCAAATGAACAACCTCAAAGCTGAAGACACTGCAATCTATTATTGTGCGAGAGACACAGTGTGGGGACATGAATCTGAAACCAGACAATAACCTTTCTTTTCTTTGGAGCAACTCTTTAACTTGATTGAGCCCCTGGATTAGTCACTGAGGATTGATCACTGTCTAGCAAGTACTTCAGGACGTTTTATTCTGGGTATCAGAAAGTTTGCTGTAAGAAAATATAGGGAAAATTGATTAAAAATTCCAGTTTCATCTTCCCTGTTTGCATGGTAATCTATCTTCAGATAAAAAAAAATATGGAATGTTATATTGTCCCTTTGTATCATGGCAGAAGCCTGGAAATAAAACTTCAGGACCTACCTTCTAAACCACTGTTTTTCAACCTGTGACACACATACCACTTCAGCACCCAGCAGGTGGTATGTGCACGACAGGTTGAAAAGTACTGTTTAAAAAGGGGTTTTTTTTCAAGTGTAAAAGTTTAGCAGGGGGATGAGGTGAATTGATGACAGTGCCGCATAGGCCTGTAGAGACTCAGATGGAGCTAAGGGATTGCCAGGACTCTGCACTCAGCTCCAGCTGACTGGTGCTTCTGGGAACACAGTGCATCTTAAGGGAGAAGACCTGCATGAAAGAGAAAAGAAGGAGGAAGGGAGAGAGAGTGGGCAGAAGGTATATAAAGAGGAGATTTGGGGGGCGGGTAAAGGGAGTGGAAAAATGATAACAGGGAAAGAGAAGAGGAAAGGATTCTCTGAGACAAGCAGAGGGAGAGAAAGAGATAGAACAGTTCAAAGATGAATGTCAGAGAAACAAGCACAAGTTTCACAATAAAAGTGGGTGTGCAGATAGTTCTCAACTATCTACAACTACAGTTGAGCCTGTGGGAAGCCCCACCCCCCCACCCCCAAAGAATGAAATATTTTGGAAATATTAAAAAGACAGAATATTATATTTCCCTATAGAAGAAATGGAAAAAAAAATCTTAAGGGGCAGAACCTTCCCCAGTTTCCCTGCCCCAAGCAGAAACTGAGGAGGCCAGATTTTGGAAATGCAGATTTGGTAATTCATTCAGAAAGATTGGGACATGAGAGAAACTCAGATAAGCAACAAACAAAAGGTTAAGAAGATTATCTCAGTCAAACACCTAGGATTTGCATTCCCTGTTTTGCCTATAGAGCCAGCTATGACCCCTACATAACCACTACATGATCCTGTAGGAATCTGACAACAGCCAATAAAACATTAGAGGACATGTTCTTGCACAGGAACAGGAAGCTCAAATACAAAACCCAAAGAAGGTATAAAAACCCACTTAGTCTCCACTCCATTTTGTCACCTGCCCAGAATCACACATGCTTGGTGGTTCTGCTTCATCAATAAAGTGAACCTTTCTACCCATCAGTTTCCAGCCTCCGTTTTGTCTCCAGTGCTTTTCTCCCAGCATGGAACTGCACCAGGTGGATTTTCCTTCCAACAAGCCCAAATTTATGTTGCTAAGTGAGAAATTTATTAAATGAGTTTTGTCCCATTTTACGATTTTTATTGCCACATTTGGTCAGTGAATCACTGCCTTTGTTCAATTAGTAACATGGTTTTTAAGTGAATCTTGCTTCCCCATTGGCTTTGCTTATCAGAAGCTTTAAAAAGGAGAATCATGTAACCCTGAAACCGTGTGACCATCATAAATATGAATCAGTTGCAAAGCATCCAAATGCAAATCACATGACTCTAGGGATGATGCAGTGGTCATAAGTGTGAAAAATGGTCATAAGTAAATTGTTTTAGTGCCATTGTAACTTCAATCATTAAGCAAACTGTTGTAAGTCAAGAATTACCCATACTTTATAACACCATCACCACCCTTTTTTTTGGTCATCAACTTTTTGACACTTTACTAGGTGCTACTTGACTATTGCTATAACCTAAAAATGGTACAATCGGTGAAAAGGTTACAATAGAATATTGTCCTTTAATAGCATGACAAAAGCCTAGTATGTCTCCATGAAACTCAAAAGAACTTCACTTTTTGAGATAATATGATATAATCCTTACTGGGAAGCCATGTCTGAGTTTACAGCAGAAAACCTAGAGCAAACAAAATATTTTGGATAATACAAAGAGAATTATTTATCATTTTGTTTGAATTGAGAGACCGTATTTTGTTACAATATGACTTAAATTTTACTTTGTGAATTGAGTGCCACCGACTTGCTTAGCTGAAAAAGTGTTCCTTGAAGGTAGTTGGGATTTTCCATAAAATAAAGCATGGTTTAAGAAGCAACCTGATAGCAAACATTTTCATTCAAATATGGTACCTTTTTTAATCCTCTCTAATAAGTTTACTTAAATGAAACTTTATTCCCTATTTAGTCCATTTATTGCCTATTGAATTTTTAAACCATTTTTTCTAATTAATGTACAATAAACAGGCTCTTTTTCCTATTAGCTCAAGGAAAAATATGTGTCCAAAACTTTTCTTAGGAGTAGAATGTTAATTACAAAATGTAGATGTAAATTACATTTTGTAAGTTCACTGAAATCAGAAGTGGTATTCAGGAGGTACTGACCCGTTCTAGAGAACCGGGAGTGGAAATTTTGAGTAGTAAATACCACCTCTGACTGGAGATTTTACAGTATCCTTCCCCTGCCTTACCCACCAAGCCATGCCCACAGAACCAGTAGTAAAACATTTTGAATCCCACCACTGACTGAAATGTCTTTTATCCCAACAGATATGTAAACTGAGGCACATATTCCCCTTTAAAGGAGCCCATTGGTTTCCCTCTTCAGACAACACCCACCAACACAAACCTTGTGCTATTTACTGACTCCTCTCTGTCAATACCCTCCACTCGTTAGAACGAACAAAAAATGTTGTTCCAGACTAGCAGGCTCGAAAGCCTGCAACTCTGATTGGCCCGCAAATAGCAGATCGTGATTGGTCGCCACAGACTGATGCGATTGGCTAGTAAACTCAAATCGCTTTCATTGGCTGCCTAGCCGCAGCCAGCCCTATATAAGGGGCTGCTGCAGCTGGGATAGCTTGCTCAGATCTGAAGTCACTAATAAAGAGCTGTTGTTGTTATCTGAGTCTTGTCTCCGTTTCTGAACCATCCTCCCAGATCTAACACTGGCGACGAGGGTGGGATGCGGAGGCAATGAAGTCTACTAGAACTGAGCTAGCTGAAGGAGCACGTGGCTGACAGAGCGCAACGATGGCAACATGGCCAGAAGCGCTATACCACCTGCCCCATTCGATCCAGCTAGCGAGGACTGGGACTCATATATGGACAGATTTCAAATGTTCCTAGAGTCCAACAACCTCAAAGATGCCACGCCCAGCAAGAAATGAGCTGTTTTTTTAACCCATTGTGGACCAGCTGTTTTTAAGATGGCAAAAGCCTTAGTGAAACCAGCTGAAGTTAAAACCATGGATTGGGACACCCTTGCTCCCATCCTGCACAACCATTACGCCCCAGCTGTACCAACTCTCATTCGCAGACACAAGTTCTACCAGAGGGACCAGCGTGAAGGTGAGAGCGTTCGGGATTTCATGGCAGACCTGAGGAACCTGGGCAGTTTATGTAGCTTCGCCAATCTCGAGGAAGCCATGAGAGACCGATTTGTCCTTGGCCTTAGAGATCCAACTGTCCAGAGCAATATCATGGCCAAGGGAGACATCTCACTCGCAGATGCCATAGCAGACGCCACCGCAGCTGAAGCCACTCGTAAATCAGCAGCACGAATGCACTGAACCGGCAGAACCAACTGCCAACCCACCAACGATGTTGGGAAACTTTCAGACAAGTACACATCGACCACCCATCATGAAGATGTCGAGTCATCCTCAGACAGCGAGGAGGAAGAAGTCCACAGACTCCAGTCAGAAAGTGAGCAATGGGACCAGCGGGGTCGTAAATCCAACTACCAATGCGCTGGATACAGGGGAAACCATCCTCGATCCAAATGCAGATTTTTAGACACCATGTGTCGTTTTTTGCGAAAAACGAGGGCATATTGCAGAAGTATGCAGAAACAAAAGAAATTCCAGCCCCGGACGGAGAGGGAGCAGCCCAAAAAGGAATGATGGCAACCCCACCACACAGAGGGACTGCCCTAGCAACCAGTGGAACCAGTACAGCAGACCCCGAAGGTTTAATGGCACACCCAGATGAGAAGAGGCTCATCAAACCATCACCATCGGCCACGCTTCATCGCTTGATGCTAAAAAAATCCATGTAAAGGTCACCATCGAAAATAAACCATGCATCATGGAAGTCGACTCTGGGTCCTCACTATCCATGGTATCCTGGAAAACACTCAAGCAACTGATTCCCAACATCCGACGCCAAGACCTCAGCAGTCAGAGACTTATACTGAAAGAGTATCAAGGCAACCAGATTCCAGTCGCATTCCCGCCATTTCCAGGTCTCTTTCAAGGGACATAATGCAATTCTACCACTCACCATCATAGACAGAGACGGGCCAATTCTATTGGGTCTTCAGTGATTTGCACCATTAGGAATCAGAATGGCTGGCATCCATCATATTGAAGACGATGACTGGGAGGCAGCCCTCGTCCATGACTTCCGAGAAGTGTTCAGCGAAAACTTAGGCAAGTACAAAGGGTCCCCTATTTCATTTAATCTTTGCCCCAACATTGTGCCCATTCACCTAAAGCCATACCGAGTTCCCTTTGCTCTCAAATCCAAAATTGATAAGCAACTGGACAAATTAATCGTACAAGGTGTGTTAGAACCCATTGTCCATGCATGATGGGAGACACCAATTGTCACCCCCATAAAGCCTGATGGGTCCTTGAGAATCTGTGGTGATTACAAGGCCACCCTCAATCACGCACTACAGCAGAGCGCCTACCCAGTACCAGTCGTTCAGCATCTCCTGCATTCACTTGGGGGTGGCAAAATATTCGCAAAATTAGATCTGGCCCAAACGTATCAACAGCTGCCAGTTGATTCCGAGACTGCAGAAGCCCAAACTATAGTCACACATCGTGGTGCATTCAAATGCAACAGGCTCCAGTTTGGAGTAAGCGTAGCCCCAGGCATCTTTCAAAGCCTGATGGAGAGACTATTACAAAGTATAAAAGGGGTCGTGCCCTATTTTGATGATGTATTAATAGCAGCCCCAACAAAAAGTCAATTAGAGAAATGCCTCAGAACAGTCCTACAAAGGTTCAAAGATGCTGGCCTCAAGGTTAAGAAGGAAAAGTGCCAGCTATGCACAGAAAGGGTGGAGTTTCTTGGCTACCTTCTTGACAAACAAGGAATCCACCCTACAGAAAAGAAATTGGCAGCTATCAAAAATGCCCCAAGACCTAAAAACAAAACTGACCTCTAAGCCTTCCTGGGACTTATTAACTTTTATAACATTTTCCTACCCCAGAAGGCGACTGTTGCAGAGCCCCTTCATAGACTACTCGATAAAAGGGCCTCCTGGATTTGGGGACGTCGGGAGGAACATGCCTTCCAGCAAGTAAAAGACCTCCTTACCTCTGATTCAGTGCTAATTCAATATAATGAGACACTTCCCTTGACTATTACTTGTGATGCCTCACCATTTGGGGTGGGGGCCATCCTGAGCCATGTCCTACCAAACGGCTCAGAGGCACCAATTGCATTTTTTTCAAGAACTCTGTCAAAAACAGAAAGAAACTATAGCCACTTAGATAAGGAAGCCCTTGCTATTGTCTCTGCAATTAAAAGGTTTCATGAATATGTTTATGGGAGACCATTTTCTATTATCACGGATCATTACTTGGCATTCCGGCGGGCGACAAACCTACCCCACACATTCTCT
The DNA here is from genome assembly GCF_900518735.1 of Pseudonaja textilis. The sequence goes on from NW_020769571.1 coordinate 229,666, forward strand.
CCCCCAGAATGACGCAATAGTCAGAATTTCTCGCTGACTACAACTATCAATTAAAATATCACCCGGGGAAATCTATTCCTCACGCAGATGCCTTGAGCTGCTCGCCACTACCCGAGCCACAGGAAGACCCAGCTCCCATGCTCCCAGTACTACAAATCGAGACAATTCCCTCACGTCCACTAATGGCCCAGGACATCGCCTTTGAAACCAAAAAAGACTCTTGTTTGGCATGAGTTCTTGGCTGAGTGGAGAGGGGATGGCCAGACTACAACCCCAAGAAAACCTTTAAGCCATTCAAAAACAGACAGACAGAGCTTTTCTCACAAAGAGGGTGCATTTTATGGGGAGACCGAGTTGTCATACCAATTAAACTACAAAAATAGGTCCTGCAAATGCTACACGATGGACACCCAGGCATCGTGCGTATGAAAGCGCTGGCAATAAGTTATGCCTGGTGGCCAGGTATGGACAAACAAATTGAAACCTGGGTCGCCTCTTGTAACAGATGCCAGGAAAACCACTCAGCCCCACCAAAATCTCCACCAGCAGAATGGGAAACACCAAGGGGTCCCTGGTCATGCATTCATATTGACTTTGCAGGACCTACTAGAGGCCACACTTTCCTAATAACTGTAGATGCATATTCTAACTGGCTTGAGGTCAATAAAATGAAAACAACCACTACTGAGGCAGTCATCAAGAAATTGAACAGACTCTTTGCCACACACACTCTTTGTCACTAATAAAGAGCTGTTGTTGTTATCTGAGTTTTGCCTCTGTTTCTGAACCATCCTCCCAGATCTAACAAATGTGGCTAAACCTTGTGTCCTTACTAATACTCCTGATAGGTAATTATTATCCCTATGCAAAGTGTGATTCCACATTCTGCTCCTTTATGCAAGAGATCTCATTTAAAAAAACACACCAATCCTTTTCTTTTTAGGAGTCCAATCTCAAGTCCAGTTGGTGGAGTCTGGAGCGGGTGTGATAAGATCTGGAGGGTCCCTCCATCACACCTGCCAAGGTTCTGGGTTCACCTTGGGAAGCTCTAACATCAGCTGAGTGAGACAGGCTCCTGGGAAAGGTCTGGAATGGGTCGCACTCATCTATACTGATTCCAGTAGACAGTTCTACTCAGGCAAAGTGAAGGGGCGCTTCACCATCTCCAGGGACAATGCTAAAAGCCAGGTGTATCTGCAAATGAACAGCCTCAAACCAGAGGATGCAGCGGTCTATTATTGTGCTGGCTGGCTAGTTACACAGTGAAAGGAAGTGAATCCAAAGCCAAACAAGAACCTTATTTTCTTCAGAGCAGCTTGTCTAACCCTCAAATCCTGGAGTTATCAAATCAAATCAAACTTATTGTCAATGCACAATGCATAAAATTAAATTTAAATGAGCCTCCCTTGGTGCAGCCCCCCACCAAAACACAAAATACATCTCAATAACTCAATAAATGAAAGAAATGGAATATCTAAATGCAAATAAGTAATAACTAACACACATTCCCATATACCTATATGTATGGAACATTATATTACATTACACTGTTGCATGGTGTGCTGGCCGTGCAAGTCCATCATATTAAACTAATTGTGGTGTTTATGTTGCATTCGGAAGTTTGGCAGCCCACGGTTAAAAGCTATTTGTCAGCTTATTTGTCTGGCTGGCTATGTTTCTATATCTCCTGCCCAATGGTAGGAGGAGATTTTGGGGGGAAAGCAAGAGGAAAAAAAGACAACAGGGAAAGAGAAGAGGACACACTTCTTTGAAGCATGCAAAGGGAGAGGAGGGGATAGAACAGGGCAAAGATTAATGTGAGAGAAACAGGCATAGGTTTCCCACTAAAAATGGATGTACAGACAGTTCAAAACTATCTACGACCACAATTGAACCCAAAATGTATGTTACTAAGTGAGAAGTTTGTTAAACAAGTTTTGTCCCATTTTACAACTTTTCTTGCCGCATTCATTCAGGGAATCACTGCTATTGTTAAAATTAGTCACATGGTTGTTATGTAAATCTGGCTTCCCCATTGGCTTTGCTTGTCAGAGGGTCACAAAAGGAGAAGCACGTAACCCTGAAACATTGTGACCATCATAAATATGGATCTGTACATCTGAACGTAAATCACCTGAGAAGGCTGCCATAATCGTCGGAGTGAAAAATGGTCATAAGTCACTTTTTTTCAGTGCCATTGTAACTTCAGTCACTAAGCAAACTGTTATAGGTTGAGGACTACCTGTGTTTTATCACTTTTTTCCCTCTTTCTTTCTATCTTTCTTTCTTTCTTTCTTCTTTTTTTTCTTTTGGTCATCAAGCTTTTGACACTTTGCAAGATGATTGGTGCTACTCGAATATTGCTATATTCTAAAAATGGTACAATCTGTGAAATGGTTGCCGTGGAATATTGTCCTTTAGTAGCATAGCAGAAGCCTAGAAATGAAACTTGAGGATGAACTTTCTGAACATCCAAACTGCCATCCTCATATTGAGGAAACATCTGCACCAAAGAATCTCCTTGGAGAATTCGGAAGATGGGTCCTCTCCTCATTTTTGACACTTGGGGGCAATGTTGTCTCTTGAAATCTCATTGTCTAGGCACTTGGTGGGTGTTGGGAAGAGAATTTAAGCAAATGTCATTAAATATTGTCTCTTTGTGGAAGACAGATAATTTTTAATTTTCATTTTCGTAATAATTCACTAAATGTTCACAAAAATTTTTTCTATCTCAGGAGTCCTGAGAAATTTTATAAAAAGATGGATTTTAGGTTTAAGTCATCAGAAAAACTTATCAAGATATTTCAAATATTTTCAGGAAATGTAAACAAAATGAAACGATCATATTATCCTATTCGCTGAACATATAAAACAGTTAAAAGTTTATAAATACAAATACTATACAACAACAGAGAAGATTTCAAAGTTTCTCTCAACAGAAATTGTTAGATCTGGAAGGATGGTTCAAGAATGGAGGCAAGACTCAGATAACAACAACAGCTCTTTATTAGTGACTTCAGATCTGAGCAAACAATCTAGCCTCAGCAGCCCCTTATATAGAGCTGGCTGCGGCTAGGCAGCCAATGAAAGCGATTTGAGTTTGCCACTCTTGGCAGGGCCAATCACGGCAGCCCGTTTACTAGCCAATCACATCAGTCTGTGGCGACCAATCACGATCTGCTATTTGCGGGCCAATCAGAGTTGCAGGCTTTCGAGCCTGCTAGTCTGGAACAGAAATGAAAAGAACTTCACTTATTCAGATAGTATACTCCATACTGGGAAGTAATGTCTGGATTTACAACAGAAAACCTAGAGTAAACTAATTTTGGATAATACAAAGAAAATTATTTATGTTTGTGTTTGAATCGAGAGACTGCATTTGGTCAATACGAGGCACAATTTCCCCTTTAAAGGAGCTCCATGGTTTCCCTTTTCAGACAACACCCACCAACCTAAACCTTGCGCTAATTTCCTGAGTCCTCTCTCCTCAATTACTTCCTCTCATTAGAGGGAGCAAAAATGTGGCCTTGTGTCCTTACTAATTCCTGAAAGGTAATTATTATCCTTATGCAAAGTGTGTTTCCTTCTATTATTCCCCCTTATAAAGTTTATTTCCACATTTTGCACTTGTGTGCAGGAGATCTCATTAAAAAAACCACAATCCCTTTCTTTTTAGGAGTCCAATCTCAAGTACAGTTGGTGGAGTCTGGCCCACCTTTAGCGGCTATGGAGAAGATCTAAAGAGTCCTTCCTTCTTTCCTGCCTTGCCTCTGGATCCACCTTCAGAGGCTATGGAGTGTATTGGGTGAGACAGCCTGCTGAGAAAGGACTGGAAAGGGTGGCATATATAAGCTCCAGAACTGGTAATATTCACTACTCAGACAAAGTCAAGGGACGCTTCACCATCTCCAGGGAAAGTGCCAAAAGCAAGCTGTATCTGCAAATAAACAGCCTCAAGCCAGAGGACACAGCAGTCTATTATTGTGCAAGAGACACAGCGAGAGGAAGTGAATATGAAGCCAAGCAAAAACCTTTCTTTTTTCATAGCACCCCTTCATCTTGACTGAACCCAAGACCTTAGATTCTTCAGCTTGTTTTGGGTCTCGTTCTTGGCCCATTTTTGGTTCATATTATGGCCCATTTTTCTCCCCATTTTTGGCTGGGTTTCAGCCAGCAGAGTGCTGCAGGAGGCTATCGAGGGTGAAAACGAGGAGCATGAGGGGGAGCAAGGTGGCCTGTTTTCACTACCAGATGCACCTTTGATAGTTCTACACTATCCTAGAGGCAGGATTTAATCACCGTATTTAAACATTGCTGCACATGGGCCTTGAGTTTGATACCCTTGGGAATAAAATAAATTTAAGTACAAATTGGTTTTTTGGTAGTGTGATAATTTTTTAATTATTATTTTCATAATAATCCACAAAAGATATATGGAGAATGTTTCCCATCTCAGGAGGATAAAGAGCTGACCTGGAAGCTCATTTTTTTTAAAAAAAATAATAATTGTGTAATTTTTGTTTGTTATCAAATAAAATTTCTAGGCATTTCAAACCCTTGCTGGAAATGAAAAAGAAAAGTATATAAAGGGATTGTAATGTCATATTCAGTGAACATATAAACAGTCAAAGCATCATGGATGCAAATATGTACAATAATCCACTAAATATTGAAGTTCCTCTCAAGCGATCTCAAAAGAATTTAATTTTTCAAAAGACCAAAATCCTTAGTGGGGAGCCCTATCTGGCTTTACAACTGATAGCCCACAGTAAACGGAATATTTTGGATAATACAAAGAGAATTATTTAGCATGCTCTTTGGAATAAGAGAGTGTATTTGGCTACTATATGAGTTGAGTTCAAATTTATGAACTGAGTAGACCTAACTAGTCTAGCTAAAAATGTGTACTTTCTATTTCAACCACCATTTAATCTATTTGAGATTTTCTTTTAGTTACTGCATAGTAAATTTGCTCTTTCGCCTATCAATCCACAGAAAAATAAATGGCTCACAATCCTTTTCATGGGACTGTCAATTACAAAATGCACACAGAAGCCCATGTTAATAGGACTGTATTGGTCATGAGCTTTTTTATCCCAACAGATATGTAAATCAAGGCACAATTTCCCCTTTAAAGAAGCCCCATGGTTTCCCTTTTCAGGCAACACCCACCAACCTAAAACTTGTGCTGTTTACTGAATTCTCACTTGTCAATTCCTCCCACTCATTACAGAGAACAAAAATGTGGCTAAACCTTGTGTCCTTACTAGTAGTTCTCAAAGGTAATTATTTTCCCCCATATAAAGTGTATTTCCACATTTTGCTCCTGTATGCAGGAGATCACATTAAAAAAAAACTATTTTCTTTTTAGGAGTCCAGTCTCAAGTCCAGTTGGTAGAGTCTGGAGGGGATGTGAGAAGACCTGGAGAGTCCCTCCGTCTCTCCTGCCAAGCCTCTGGATTCACCTTCAGCAGCTATGGCATGAGCTGGGTGAGACAGGCTCCAGGGAAAGGACTGGAATGGGTGACATACATCAGCTACAGTTCTGGTACTATTGACTACTCAGACAAAGTCAAGGGGCGCTTCACCGTCTCCAGGGACAATGCCAAAAGCCAGCTGTATCTGCAAATGAACAGCCTCAAACCAGAAGACTCAGCAATCTATTACTGTGCAAGAGACACAGTGAGAGGAAGTGAATCTGGAGCCAAGCAAAAACCTTTCTGTTTTCAGAGTACCCCTTCATCTTGACTGAACCCCAGTCTATTGAGTTTGGAGCTGCAAATGAACAGCCTCAAAGATGGAGATATACAGTCTGTTATTGCACATGACACATAGTGAGAGAGAGTGTATCTGATTACAATCAAGAATTTCTCACAGTCCATCTCTCCAAATTGCCTCAATCACAGATGGTTGAATTTATCTAATTGGAATGAGAAGAAATAAACAAATCTCCATGGTACTAAGTGGAAACTGAGATCTGACCTTGGAGTAAGCAGTAAGCAACCTGGTTAGCCCTTTGGTAGAGCAAAAAAAGAAAGGCTCTGGTTAGTAGAGTCAACTGGTTAGTTTATAAAAAGTTAAAGTTTAGTTTGATATAGTAATATGGCATTATATCGTACAGTTCTTCCTTGATATATTTTGCAATTCAAGCTCCTTTGATTCTTAGTGCTGCCAATTCTCCTATGTTTGGCTATTTCCTGAATTTTGCTCCTTTTTCATCCTTTTTTTATTAATATATATTCAATGCCCTTAATCCTGAAGCTCTCTTCTCTCAGTTGGGTTGACTCAAGGGTGGAATACATTGGTAATATCCAACTTCCTTTCCAAGAAGCCCTCTGAGATTAAATATTTGAGACTGTCTTCCTGTCTTGATGTAGTTGCTTGGTAGTTCCTCCTATAACCCCTCTAATGTCACAGGATGAGTAAAATTGGAATCCCTCATGTACCTTGCTTAATAAGGATATTACTTTGAGAAAGAACGTGGTGCCCTCAGTCTGTACACCTTTAAGTTTTTCACATGTCTAAGGAAAATCAATGCCATAGTGTCAATATCACAGTGCTATATGCTTATTCAAATGTAATCACTCCCACTGACCTCTGTAGTAATAATTAAATATGTATTTTTTGACATCCAATACAACCCATGACAAAGAAACTGTTCTAAATGTATTTCCCAATGACAAAACAAAAGTTAGGTTTTGGATGATTTACGTAAACATGGAAAGTCTCCCATATATTCTTCTTTCCCACTAGTCAATGAGGATTGATCACTGTCTAGTGAGAATTTCAGGATGTTTTATTCTGCATATCAGAGAGTTTGCTGTAAGAAAATCTAGGATGATGAAAATGGCTTAAAAATTCCAGTTTCATCTTCCCTGTTTGCAAGGTGATCTATCTTCAAGGTTAAAAATAAAATGGAATATTGTCCTTTCATATCATGGCAGAAGCCTGAAAATGAAACCACTGCTTTTCCACCCATGGTGCATGTGCTACTGATAGTCCTTTTGCACCTGGCAGGTGGTACATGTATGACAGGCTGAAAAGCACTGTAAAATAAAAAGGTTTTTTTTTTTAAAAAAAAGTGTAAACATGTAGTGGTGAGATGAGCTGAAACAGCAATATCACTGCACTGGGCTGTAGGAGAGTCAGCCAAAGCTACGGTGTTGCCTGGACTCTACCCTTGGCTCCAGCTGACTGTGCTTGCAGGAGAAGAGTGCAGTAGGACCTGCACCAAAGAGAAAAGGATGAGGAAGGGGGAGAGAGGAGAGGAGAAGAGAGGATATAAAAGGAGGAAATGCGGTGGGGGGGGAGAGAAAAAAGACAATGGGAAGAGAAAAGAGGATAGGCTTCTCTGAGACAAGCAGAGGGAGGGAAGGAAATAATAGAACAGTGCAAAGATTAATGCAATTTCCCTTTAGAAGTTGGTGTACAGATAATTCTCAACCTATGACCACAACTCAGCCCAAAATGTATGTTGCTGAGTGAGAAATTGGTTATATGACTCTTGCCCCATTTTATGACTTTTCTTGCTACATTCGTTTAGTGAATCACTGCCATTGTTAAATTAGTCACATGATTGTTAAGTGAATCTGACTTCCCCATTGGCTTTGCTAGTCAGAAGGTTGCAAAAGGGGAATCACGTAACCCTGAAACACTGTGACGGGGATAAGTACGATACCAAGCATCCAAATGAAAATCACGTGACTGCCATGGTCGTCAGTGTTAAGTTTGAAGGGTCGGGCTCATAAAGACGAGAGACTCTGGTTCAGTAACAACAGCTCTTTATTTATCAGCTAAAACAAGCTTAATAGCTTTGAATTTGTGTCTGTGCGAAGAGTTTTAACCCGGGATTAAGCAGCTTTCAGAAATGAGGTTTTTTATGTTCTATGTTGTATGTTTTGTCTATTGCTTTTTTAAAAGGAAAAATTTTTGATTAATAAGAAATATAATCTGGACAATAGAATGAAAAGGAGAAATTGGGATAAGATATGAAGATGAGCAGATAATGTAAATGTACATATTACATTTGGTACGTTTTACTGCTTCTTCCAGAATGACTCTTTATGTTAATATGCCTTGATTGTTTGTATGTTTTGTTAAGCTAACAAAATTTGTTTTTTTTAAAAAAAACAAAAACAAGTCAGAATAGCAGATAAATTAGAAAATAAATGTTATTGAATAAGAGTAAAGAGAAACAATGTGAAATCTGTTAAAGGGAATTTACGTGCCTACATGCAAATGGGATAAACCAGAAAAATGCGATATAAAATAATGTGTTATCTGCTTTGTAAAGATCTATTATGGAAAGCGGTTTTATGTTTTTAATGTTTAATGATGCTTTGTTTTGTTTGTTTTTTTGTTAAATTTAATAAAATTTGTTTCAAAAAAAAAAAGAAAAGAAGACAATGGGTGCCTCTTTTCCATCTGGTAAGGTGTGACTGAAGATTGCTCCTACTCCAAAGGGTGATGCATCTCATGTAATTGTTAGTGGTAGAGTTTCACTATACTGGATGAGAACTGCGTCGGAAGTTAAGTGGTTTTTTATTTGTTGAAAGGCATTTTCCTCCCATTTTCCCCAAGTCCAGGAGGCGGTTTTGTCCAACAGTCTATGCAATGGTTCCGCCACGGTCACCTTTTGGGGTAGGAAAACATTATAAAAGTTAATGAGTCCTAAAAACGCCTGAAGCTCCATTTTGTTTTTCGGTCTGGGGGCTTCCTTGATGGCTTTGAGTTTTTTCTCGGTGGGGTGAATTCCGTGTTTGTCTAGGAGGTACCCCCAAAACTCGACCCTCTCAGTGCACAGTTGGCATTTTTCTTTTTTAACTTTCAAGCCAGAGTCTTTAAATTTTTGGAGTACTGCCCTCAGGTGTTTTTCTAGTTGTTTTTTATTAGCTGCTGCCACTAATACATCATCAAAGTATGGCACTACTCCCTTAATGCCTTGCAGCATCCTTTCCATTAGGCTTTGGAAAACCCCAGGTGCTACGCTGATGCTGAATTGGAGGCAGTTGGATTTAAATGCCCCCCGGTGTGTCACAATCGTTTGTGCCTCGGCTGTTTCTGCATCAACCGGCAGCTGCTGATAGGCTTGTGCCAGGTCGAGCTTTGCAAAGACCCAGCCTCTCTCCAGTGAGTGCAGGAGGTGCTAGACTACTGGCACAGGGTAGGCACTTTGCTGCAGGGCAAGGTTGAGGGTGGCCTGATAGTCTCCACAAATTCTTATGGAGCCATCTGGTTTGATTGGGGTGACTATAGGCATTTCCCAACAGGCATGGTCAATAGGCTCCAGTACCCCTTGGGCGATGAGCTTATTTAGTTGCTCGGCAATTTTAGGCTTGAGTGCAAATGGCACTCACCATGGTTTGAGGCGGATAGGGGTGACATCTGGATTAAGATTGAAGGAGATTGGGGACCCCTTGTACTTGCCTAAGGTATTGTTGAAGACCTCTTGGAAGTCCCGTGCAAGTGCGACTTCCCAATCTTCTTTGTGTCGTGGATGCCAGCCATTTCTATCTCTAGTGGCTCGAACCATTGTAGCCCGAGCAAGCTGGGGCAGTCATTGTCCACGATGGTGAGTGGCAATATGTTGGTGCAGCTTTTGAATGTGATTTTGAAGTGCCCGATGCCGGTAACAGGGATGCGGTTCCCCTGATAGTCTGTGAGAATCAGCTTTTGGTCGCTTAGTTCGTGTCGGTGTATGCTGGGTATTAGGCACTTGATGGTGTGCCGGGAGACCATGGAGAGGTAGGATCCTGGAGCACGGTTGGTTTTCGATGTTTACTGTTACGCATACTTTTCGGGTGTCTATGGTTGAAGAATGGCCGATGACAACCATTTGATGGGTCTCTCCTTTCCGCGGCGCCTTGTTGAATCGTTTGGTCTGACCGTCTCGGCTCCATCGACTGTCAGTCTGGTGATCCCAGTGCCGTCTCATCATCTAGGGCTGCCGCCTCGGCGCCGGGGGCTGTGGTTGCATTTATTTCGGCAAACTTTTGCGATGTGCCCCCACTTCTCGCAATGCCAACAAATGGCAGCAAGAAAACAGCATTCAGAGTGGGGGTGATTGCCTCTGCATCCAGTGCACTGGAACCCTGACTTATGACCCTGCGGGTCTCATTGATCACGTTCCGATTGAAGCCGCTGGATTTCTTCCTCCTCGTATTCACTGTCAGAGGGGGATTCGATGTTGCCATGGTGGGTGGAGGTGGTGTGTTTCTCCAGTGTTGAGGTGGTTGGTTGCATTTGATCGCCGCATTCGATCCGCTGATTTGAGGGTGGCTTCTGCTGCAGTCACTTCAACTATGGTGTTGACGAGGGAGATTCTGCCTTTTGCCATCAATTTGCTTTGTAGTATGGGGTCTTTTAGGCCGAGGACGACCTGGTCTCGCATGGCCTCTTCTAGGTCTGTGAATCCGCACAACCCTCCTAAGTCCCTTAGATCAGCCATGAATTCGCTGATGCTCTCACCCTCGCACTGGTCTCTTCGGTAAAAGTTGTGCCAGCGAATGAGGGTGGGTATGGCTGGAGCGTAGTGGTTTCAGAGGATGGGTGCAAGATCGTCCCAGTCTATCACCTTGACGTCCGTGGGTTTCGCCAAAGCCTTGGCCATTTTAAACACGGCAGGTCCACAGTGGGTTAGGAATACGGCCCGTTTCCAGTTGCCATTGGTATCCTTCAGGTTGCTGCATTCCAAGAACATCTGGAACCGGTCGATATAGGACTCCCAGTCTTCTGTGGCCAGATTAAAGGGTGCAAGTGGCGTGGCGTTGCTGGCCATCTTGATGGTTGCTTCGCGCCTTTTGCCACTTGCTGGATTGTCTCGTTGTCTTCTCTATCCCATCCTCGTCGCCAATGTTAAGTTCGAAGGGTCGGGCTCATGAAGACGAGAGACTCTGGTTCAGTAACAACAACTCTTTATTTATTGGCTAAAACAAGTTGAAAAGAATAGCAGCCGCGGCGGCTCTTTTATAGAGCTCGCCGGGGCTTAGCGGCCAGTGACAATGCTTCAAGTTTTCCGTGCTTGGTTTTGACTAATTGCGGCAGACTCTTAGCGGGCCAATCACAACCGCCCAGGTTGTCCAATCAGGTAGTGGTTAAAACGGACCAATGGGAATGCGGGGTTTCAAGTCTGTCAATATGGAACAGTTAGGGCCAACAATGGTCATAAGTCACTTTTTTCTGTGCTGTTGTAACTTCAGTCACTAAGGGAACTGTTGTAAGTTAAGGACTACCTGTGCTTTATCACTTTTTTTCCTTTTGGGGGTGAGGTCATCAAGCTTTGGATACCTTGCTAGGCAGCTGGTGGTACTCAAATACTGCTGTATCCTAAAAATGATACAAAGAATGCAATATTGACTTCTGTAGGATGGCAGAAGCCTGGAAATGAAACTTTCATCCAAAATGCCGTTCACATATTGAGGAAACATCTGCACCAAAGAATCTCCACAAAGAATTCGGAAGATGGGTCCTCTCTGCATTTCTAACACTGGGGGCAATGTTAAGAGATAACAGATAATCAGAGTTGGAATGGACTTTGTAGGTCATCTAGTCCAACCCCTCACCCAAGCAGGAGACCCTACACCATTTCTGACAAATGGCAGTCCAATGTCTTCTTGAAGGTCGCTTTACAAAAGATAACCTACAGTAAACAAAATAGTTTGCATAATACAAAGGGAATTACTTATCATTCTCTTTGGAAATAGAAATCTATTTGGTTACAATATGATTGAAGTTCAACTATGTGAATTGGGTGGACCTAACTAGTCTAGCTGAAACTGGGTTATTTGAGGTTCAACTGCCATTTAATGTATTTCACAGGAAAATAAATGTGTCCCAATACTTTACTTGGGACTGCAATGTTCATTACAAAATGCACAAAATGTTCACATAAGTTTGTTGATCAAGGTCACTTTTATCACAAAAGATATGTAAATTGAGGCACAATTTAAAGGAGTCCCATAGTTCCCTTTTCAGACAACACCCACCAAGCTAAACCTTGTGCTATTTTCTGAATCCTTTCTTATCAATTCCCTCCATTTGTTAGAGGGAGCAAAAAGTGGCAAAACCTCAAGTCCTTACTAGTACTCATCAAAGGTAATTATTTCCCATATATAAAGTTTATTTCCATATTTTGCTCCTCTATTTAGGAGATCACATTAAAAAAAACAATTTTTGTTTTAGGAATCCAGTCTCAAGTACTGTTGGTGGACTCCAGAGGACATGTGAGAAGACCTGGAGAATTCTCCATCTCTGAGTATTCCTTTAAAGGCCAAGGAATGCACTGGTTGAGGCAGCCTTCAGGGAAAGGATTGGAATTGGTATCATACATAAGCTACAATCCAAATACTCTTACATACTCAGACAAAGTCAAGGGATGCTTCACCATCTCCAGGGACAATGCCAAAAGCCAGCTGTATCTGCAAATGAACAGCCCCAAACCTGAAGACATGGCAATCTATTACTGTGTGAGACAGTCACCGTGAGAGGAACTGAATCTAAAACCAGAGAAGAACCTTCCTTTCTTCGGAGCAGCTCTTCAACTTGATTGAGCCCCAGAATTAGTCAATGAGGATGCATCAGAGAGTTTGCTGTTAGAAAATATAGGATGGTGAAGATGGCTTAAAAATCCTACTTTCATCTTCCCTGTTTGCAAGGTGAACTATCTTCAGAAAGAAAGAAAAAACATGGAATGGAATATTGTCCTTCATGGCAGAGGCCTAGAAATGAAACTTCAGGATGAACTTTCTAAACATCCAAACTGCGGTTCTCATACTGAGGTAACATCTGCACCAAAGAATCTCCTTGGAGAATTAGGAAGATGGGTCCTCTCCTCCAATCTGACACTGGGGGGCAATGTTGTTACATGAAATCCCATTGTTTATGCACCAGGTGGGGGTTGGGAAGAGAATTAAAACAAATATCATTAGATATTGTCTCTCTGTGGAAGCCAGATAATTTTTTATTTTATTTCTGTAAAAATTCACTGAAATGTTCACAAGAAAACTTTACACCTCAGGAGTCCTTAATGTAAAATTTTATAAAAAGATGCAATTTGGTTTTAAAACTTATCTAGGTATTTGAAAACTTTGCTGCAAAGGGAAACAAAATGAGAGGATCCCATTATCATATTCAGTGAACATATAAAACAGTTAAAAAAATTATAGACAGGGGTGGGCTGCTACCAATTTGCACCAGTTTGGATGAGTTTTACATCTGGTTCACTGAACTGGTAGTTGCAACAACTGGCTGGCCCCACCCACCACACCCTGCCCCATCCAGGAATCTCCACATGGCCTATTTTGGATCCCAGGTAAGTGCGGTGCCTGCATGGAGGCTTAAGGGAACAAAAAACAGGACTCCCGCAGGCTCTGGAAGGCTGGAAATGGTCCTGTTTCTGGCCTCCAGAGAGCCTCCGGAGTCTGGGGGAGGTGAAAAATGCCCCCCCGCCATGGTGCAGGAGGCTGACTAGGCCACACCCACCATGGCCATGTCCACCCAGCAACCGGGCAGAGAACCTTTTGCTTAATTTTTTGAAGCCCACCCCTGATTATAGTTACAAATACATACTACAGACCAGAAGATTTTGAAGTTTCCCTCAATGGAACTCAAACGAACTTCACTTCTTGACTTAGTATAATCCTTCCTGGGAAGTCATTTCTCAGTTTACAACAGAAAACCTAGAACAAACAGAATCTTTTGGAAAATTCAAAGATAATTATTTATCTTTCTGTTAGAATTGAGAGACTGCAGGGGATGATAGAGAATGAGGTGGTTGGATCGAGTTACTGAAGAAGTCAGTGTGAGCTTAAATGAACTCTGAGGAGTGGTAGAGAATAGGAACGCCTGGAGTAAAATTGTCCATGTGGTCACAATGGGTTGGAATGACATTCCGACTAACAACAACAACAAATTTGGTTACAATATTAACTTTGTGAGTGGAGCGGACCCAACTTGCCTAGCTGAAAAAGGGTTCCTTGAAGAGAACTAGAATTTTCCATAAAATAAATCATAGTTTAAGAAGCAATCTGATAGCAATCTTTATTACATAAAATCATTTTGAAATGTGGTGAAACATTTCAAACATTTTTTTTTCTAGTTAACATACAGTAAGCAGGACTTTTCTCCTTTTAACTCAAGGGAAAAAACGTGTCCAAAACTTTTCTTAAAGTAGAATGTTAATTGCAAAACGTAGGTGTAAAATATGTTCACCAAAATGTCTTTTATCACAACAGACATGTAAATCGAGGCATGATTTCCCCTTTAAAGGAACCTCATTGGTTTCTTCCTTCAGACACAACCCTGGGACATAAACCTTGTGCTATTTTCTGAATCCTCTCTGGTCAATTCCTTCCACTCATTAGGGTGAACAAAAAATGTGGCTAAACCTTGTGTCCTTACTAGTACTCCTGAAAGGTAATTATTATCCCTATGTGAAGTGTGTTTCCATGTTCTGCTCCTGTATGCAGGAGATCTGTTATGTCCCTGGAACTTGCAAGAGTTCCCACCCAGGTCCGCTCACGCTGCGGGGGCGTTTGCTGTCCCTCATTGGCTGGTTTCCCCCAGCAGCCGGCTATATAAGCAGGCTGCGGGGTTCAACCAGTCGCTGATCGCTGCGAGCCAGTTCCAGGCTTGGCAAGCACGTTCAGTCCTTTATTACTCTAATAAAGTATTTGTTGCACCCATGCCCTGGTTAAGCCTCTCATTGCTCAACTACAACATTGGCGACGAGGGTGGGATGGCTACCAGAGGCAAATCGCAACCGCTGAAATCCCTGAATCGCTGAGCCGCAGCCGCGCCGCCGAAGAGCTCGGTCAGCAAGAAAGCGAAAGTAATAGCGTCTGTAGCCGCTGTTAGCAAGCTACAGAGGAAAGTGAAGCGCTGCGAGCCGCAGCCGCTTAATTCTAAGAGCGCGAAATTCAAACGGCTGTCGTTGAATTTCAAACAGGGATACAGCGCGGTGCTGTAATCCCGAGTCACTGACATTCACGCAGGCGCGAAATTCAAAGCGTTTTCAGAGCGGTTAAGCCATCACCGCCTACGCTCTCCAGGAGCGCGAAAGTTAAAACGCTGCCAAACAGTCGTTGCAGCTGACCACGTGTAACCCAGAGAGAACGGAAGGTGCGGAGCCTTCCCAGAGCTGTAGTCACTTGCCTGCCATAGCGCAGGAGCTTTTCTTTCCTCCATAGTGGTCCCAGAGAGATTCCATAGCAGTTAGCCACTAGATTCTCAACATGAACTCCAACCCAGCCTTCCCATCGTTCAAGCCAGATGAGGAGAAATGGGAGTCATACAAGAATCGTTTTAACCACTACATCGATGCCATTGGACTGGCTGATGTGGGGGAGCACCGAAAAAAATCATTTTTCCTGAGCTACTGCGGAGCCATCGTCTTTGATACTGCCACAGCACTCGTGGCTCCACGTGAGTTAAAAAACGTCCCCTGGACAGAACTGTTAGAAATCCTTACTAACCACTATTCTCCTAGACCCTCACAGATTGCCAGACGGTTCACCTTCCGAATGAGGAAGCAAGCAGACAAAGAGACTATCAACCAGTACATGGCTGCCCTCAGGACTGCAGCACTCCATTGTGGTTTTGGGAGCTACCTAGATGACATGCTCCTCGATCAGCTAGTATGCGAGGTCAAGGACCTTCACCTCCAAAGACACCTACTCGCTAGGAAGGACCTCAACCTCGCTCAAGCTGTCGAGGAAGCCCTGGCAGCAGAGCTGGCAGCCCACTCAGCCACCGAGATCCAAGGTCCTGCTTCCAAGCAAATTGCAGTTTCCGTCCACTCTGAAGAGGTGGTCATCGAAGAGGACCCCAGTGATGCGGCCGACACCCACCGCCTCGCCCACACCAGACACCCGCAGGTAGGGGCCAAGCAAGAGAGCATCAGTCCACCCAAGCACATCACCCTGTGCCTATCCTGTGGTGGATCTCACCCGAGGGTCACCTGCAAATTCAAGGGAGCCACCTGCAACATTTGCCACAAAAAGGGGCACATCGCCAGAGTCTGCCAAGCCGCTCACAACTCGGCACAAAGGGTCCCTTCCTTTTCACATTCTGGACCCCAAAGGCAAGTATTGAACTGTCGCACTCACCACCATGCTAAGCACGCTTGCCATGCCATTAGTAAAATCTCGCTCTCCGTTTTATTAGAAGGTAAACCATGTTGTATGGAGGTTGACACGGGGTCAGCGCTCTCAATTATCTCGTGGAGCACCCTCAAGAAACTACAGCCCAGACTATCCAGAAACCAGCTCCAGAAGTGCCAGCTTAACCTGAAGGACTACCAGGGGAAGGACATTCCTGTAATCGGCAGAGGCAAGTTTCTTGTTAATTTTAAAACTTTCAAAGGCCACCTACCTCTAGTGGTAGTTAACGGCAACCTCCCTACACTCTTGGGGCTTGATTGGTTCCCCCACCTCGGCCTAGGGTTAACAGGAGTCCATGCTGTCTCAACCTCTGACACTGACTCCTTATTCGCTGACTACTCAGACGTATTCAGCGATGAGCTGGGGTGCTATAACGGTACCCCTATCTCATTCTCAGTCGACCCCCAAGCAGTCCCAATCCGGTTGAAACCTCGTAGAGTCCCATTCGCCATTCGGCCTAAATTGGATGCGGAACTGGATAAATTATTAAAACAAGGGGTCATTGAGCCAACAGATTTCGCCAAATGGGAGACGCCCATTGTCACACCCCTCAAAAAAGACGGTAGCCTGAGAATTTGTTCAGACTACAAAACCACAATTAACCGCTTTTTACAAGTTAGCGCTTACCCAGTACCCGTCATTCAACATTTATTGCACACTTTTGAACCTGGCAACATTTTTGCCAAATTGGACATGTCACAAGCGTATCAACAGTTCCCTGTTGACAATCAAACAGCCGAACTTCAAACCATTGTCACCCACAGGGGTGCTTTCCGGTGCAAGCGTCTCCAATTTGGCGTAAGTGTTGCTCCAGGCATTTTCCAATCCCTCATGAAGCGGATATTGCAGGGCCTCCCTGGTGTAGTACCCTACTTCGACGACATTTTGGTCTCGGCCAGGGACAGACCCCAACTCTTCCAGAGAGTTCGAGCAGTGCTAGAGAGGTTCAGACAGCATGGCCTCAAGTTAAAAAAAGAAAAATGTGCCATTGCCACTAGACAGGTGGACTTTCTGGGTTATAAAATTGACGCCTCGGGCATTCACCCCCTGGAGTCCAAGGTTAAGGCAATTCACGAGGCACCCACACCAACCTCCAAAGCAGAACTGCAGGCCTTTTTAGGATTATTGAATTTTTACGCATCATTCCTACCCCACAAAGCATCAGTGGCAGAACCCCTGCACAGACTTTTGGATAAAAAATCATCTTGGCACTGGGGGCACAAGGAAGACACCGCTTTTCGCGCAGTCAAGTCACTACTCACTTCAGATGCAGTCCTTATTCAATTTGACCCTAACCTTCCATTAGTGCTGGCAGCTGACGCATCCCCTTTTGGAATTGGGGCAGTGTTAAGCCACAGGCTCCCCAATGGCTCCGAGGCCCCCATCGCCTTCTTTTCCAGGACACTCTCTGCAACAGAGCGCAATTACAGTCAAATCGATAAGGAAGCTTTAGCAGCTGTCGCAGCAGTGAAGAAATTTCATGAATTTCTTTTTGGCCACTTTTTCGAGCTGGTCACGGATCATAAGCCTCTCCTGGGTCTCCTAGCAGGAGACAAACAGACTCCCCAAGTGCTGTCTCCCAGGATGACGAGGTGGACCCTTTTCCTAGCAGCGTACTCGTATAAACTCATTCACCATCCGGGAAAAACATTAACCCACGCAGATGCCCTCAGCCGCTGCCCCCTGCCTGCTCCAGCTGAAGACCCTGCCCCGGTCCACGCTATCTTCGAGGTCACCCAGCTTGACCTTCCCATCACTGCCCTTGACATTGCCTCCAAATCCAAGGCAGACAAAACGATCGCCCAGGTACTGGACTGGGTGGGGAGGGGGTGGCCTGGAAATAACATTGAAACCAAATTCACGCCTTTTAAGACCCGTCAACAGGAGTTATCGAGCTTGCAGGGCTGTTTACTATGGGGCACCCGAGTGGTCATCCCGACCTCACTGCGCACCCGAGTCTTGGAGGCACTACACGAGGGCCACCCTGGCATCGTCAGGATGAAGGCGTTGGCACGCAGCTACGTATGGTGGCCAGGCCTCGACGATGACATCATCAGATGGGTAAGCTCTTGCCATCCCTGCCAAGAATCCCGACCATCCCCTCCAATCGCCTCCCCCACTAAGTGGGAAAGTGCCAGTGCACCTTGGTCCAGGATTCACATTGACTTGGCGGGCCCGATTCACGGCAAAATGTTCCTGGTGGTCGTGGATTCTTACTCGAAGTGGATTGATGTGGCCCAACTATCCACGACCACCACACAAGCAGTTACTAAGGTGTTGACCCGCCTGTTCATAACACACGGGTTACCAGACTCGATTGTTTCCGACAATGGCCCCCAGTTTGCCTCAGCCGAGTTCAGTCGTTTCGCCGCTAACCTGGGCATTCGCCACATCTTCAAGGCTCCCTTTCATCCTGCCAGCAACGGGTTGGCAGAGAGAGCCGTTAGGACCACTAAAGAAGCATTAGCCCGGTTCAGCAAGGAAGACTGGCACCACAGACTCTCACGCTTCTTGCTGAGCCAGCACTCAACCCCGTGCACAGTCACCAATAAATCACCGGCTGAACTCCTGATGGGTAGACGCCTGCGAACAGTGCTGGACAGGCTTCACCCTAATTACTGCCCTGACTCTCCCCTCGCTTCAACGTCGGGGGTTAGACATTTTGTCTTACAGGAACCGGTGTTCGCAAGGAACTACGCTGGGGACCCCTTGTGGATTCCAGGTGAGATCGTGGCCATCACTGGTCCCAGGTCGTACAGAGTCAGGCTGGAGGATGGTCGCATCTGGAAAAGGCACCTGGACCAGCTGCGGAGGCGCCATGGTACCTACGCCAATGTTGATGCCTGGGCACAGACCAGTCCAAGACCGCTACATCAACCACACATCAACACCAGCACCGATGACCCGTCACCTCCTCCAGTTGAGCCGGAGAGTCTGGACGCGGACCATGACCGTCTGATGACTGACCTACCCGAATCAACAGACGAGGACGCATCTCCATCGACCAGCGCTACGACTCCCGAACCAGCGCAGACCGATGAGCAAGTTCGTGATTCCCCACAGGTCCAACCTGCCACTACAGACTCTGAGTTACCTGACAACTCACCTGAATTGCGCCGTTCAGAGCGCCAGCACAGACCACCCGCTTATTTAAATGACTACGCGTGTTCGCATCTGGGGGGAAGGGGTGTTATGTCCCTGGAACTTGCAAGAGTTCCCACCCAGGTCCGCTCACGCTGCGGGGGCGTTTGCTGTCCCTCATTGGCTGGTTTCCCCCAGCAGCCGGCTATATAAGCAGGCTGCGGGGTTCAACCAGTTGCTGATCGCTGCGAGCCAGTTCCAGGCTTGGCAAGCACGTTCAGTCCTTTATTACTCTAATAAAGTATTTGTTGCACCCATGCCCTGGTTAAGCCTCTCATTGCTCAACTACAACAAGATCTCTTTAAAAAAAAACACCAATCTTTTTCTTTTTAGGAGTCCAATCTCAAGTCCAGTTGGTGGAGTCTGGAGGGGATGCGAGAAGGCCTGGAGAGTCCCTCCATCTCTCTTGCCAAGGATCTGGGTTCACTTTCAGAAGCTATGGCATGAGCTGGGTGAGACAGGCTCCAGGGAAAGGACTGGAATGGGTTGCACACATCTATACTGATTCCAGTGGAAAGTTCTACTCAGACAAAGTGAAGGGGCGCTTCACCATCTCCAGGGACAATGCCAAAAGCCAGCTGTATCTGCAAATGAACAGCCTCAAGCCAGAGGACACAGCAGTCTATTACTGTGCTAGAGACACAGTGAGAGGAAGTGAATCTGATGCCAGACAAAAAACTTCCTTTCTTTAGAGGCGCTCTTCAACTTCTCTAAGCCACAAATCCTGGGTTATCAATGATCATTGTCTAGTGAGAACTTCAAAAACTTGAGTGTAGGTATTAAAAAAGTTTTCTGTAAGAAAATAAAAAAACACAAGTCTACCACTTGATCTGGAGAATTAAGATAATGAGTCCTTGCTTCACTTTTAACTCTGGAAGCCATGTTGTCATAGAAAACCCTATGGCCCATTCAGTTGGAAGGGATAGGCTAGGGAATAAAATAGGTTTAAGTAAAAATTGTCTTTTGGGGGAGTGTGATTTTTTTTCCATAAAAATTCACAAAAGATATATGAGGAAAATTTCTCATCTCAAGAGGGTACAGAGCTGACCGGGAAGCTGTATTTGTTTAATAAAATAATGAATAGTTTTTGTTTGTCACCAGATAAACTTTCTAGTCATTTCAAACCTTTGCTGGAAATGAAAAAAAAAAAAAGGATATGAAGGGATTATATTATCATATTCAGTGAACATATAAAACAGTCAAAGCATTATGGATGCAAATATGTACACTAATCCAGAAAATATTAGAGTTCCTCTCAAGGGATCTTAAAAGAGTTTAATTTTTCAAAAGACCAAAATCCTTACTGGGAAGCCCTATCTGGCTTTACAACTGATAGCCTACAGTAAATGAAATATTTTGGATAATACAAAGAGAATTATTTATCATGTTCTTTTGAATAAGAGAGTGTATTTGGCCACAATATGAGCTGCGTTCAAATTTGTGAATTGAGTGGACCTAACTAGTCTATCTGAAAATAGGTTCTTTGTGGTTCAACCACCATTTAATCTATTTGGGATTTCCTTTTAGTTACTGTATAGTAAACTTGCTCTTTCTCCTATCAATTCACAGAAAAATAAATCGCAAACAATCCTTTTCTTGGGACTGCACTGTTCACAGGACTGTGTTGGTCATGGGCTCTTTTATCTCAATAGATATGTAAATCGAGGCACAATTTCCCCTTTAAAGAATCCCCATAGTTTCCCTTTTCAGAGAACTCCCACCAACCTAAACCTTGTGCTGTTTCCTGAATCCTCTCTCATCAATTCCTTCCACTCATTAGAGGGAACAAAAATGTGGCTAAAACTTGCGTCCTTGCTAGCACTCCTCAAAGGTAATTATTTCCCCCCATATAAAGTGTATGTCCACGTTTTGCTCCTCTGTGCAGATCACATTTAAAAATTTTTTTTTCTTTTTAGGTGTCCAATCTGAGGTCCAGTTGGTGGAGTCTGGAGGGGATGTGAGAAGACCTGAGGAATCCCTCTGTCTCTCCTGCCAAGCCTCTGGATTCACCTTCATCAGCTATCACATGGCCTGAGTGAGACAGGCCCCTGGGAAAGGACTGGAATGTGTGGCCTGGACAACTGGTGATTCATGTACTTACTACTCAGTCAAAGTCAACGGTCGCTTCACCTCCTCCAGGGACAATGCCAAAAGCCAGCTGTATCTGCAAATGAACAGCCTCAAACCAGAGGACACAGCAATCTATTACTGTGCTGGAGACACAGTGAGAAGAAGTGAATCTGAAACCAAGCAAAAGCCTTTCTTTTTTCATAGCACCCCTTCATCTTGACTGAACCCAAGAGCTTAGATTCTTCAGCATGTTTTGGCCCATTTTTGGCTCATATTTTGGCCCACTATGGCCCATTTTTTTGGCCCATTTTTATCCCCATTTTTGGCCATGTTTCAGCCGGCAGAGTGCTGCAAGGAGGCCATTGAGGGTGATAATGAGGCGGAGGGGCAAGATGGCCCATTTTGGACACCAGATTCACCTTTGATAGTTCAAGCCAGTCCTGTGGGTTGGATTTAATCAACATATTTAAATATTTCTGCCCATGGGCCTTGAGCTTGATACCTCTGGGTTAGGAAATAAAATAAAATTAAGTACGAATTGTCTTTTGGTAGTGTGATAATTTTTTATTATTATTATTTCCATAATAATCACAGGAAATATGTGGAGAAAATTTCCCATATCAGGAGGATACAGAGTTGACCTGAAAGCTCATTTTTTTTAAAAAAATATAATGTATAATTTTTGTTTGTCACCAGAGAAACTTTCTAGGCATTTCAAACCTTTGCTGGAAACTGGAAAATACATGAAGGGATTGTATTATCATATTCAGTGAACCTATAAAACATTATGGAAACAAATCTGTATAAGAATCCAGAAAATATTGGAGTGTCTCTCAAGCAATCTCAAAATAATGTAACTTGTCAAGACACTGACATCCGTATTGGGAAGCCCTATCTGGCTTTACAAAAGATGACCTACAGTAAACAAAATATGTTGGAAAATACAAAGAGAATTATTATTATTTATTATTCTCTTTGGAATAAGGGAGTTTATTTGGTCCCAATATGATTTAAGTTTGATTTTGTGAATTGAGTGGACAACTAGTCTTGGTGAAACTGTGTTCCTTGCAGTTCAATTACTATTTAATGTATTTGGGCTTTTCCATAAAATAAGGAAATAAAACAGTACATATAGTGTATTTTTCAAGCTTTTCTTTCAGTTAATGAACAGTTAAATTTCCCTTTTGCCCATCAATTCACAGAAATATAAATGGGTCATCTTCCTTTTATTAGGAGTGCAATGTTATTTACAAAACACACAGAGGAGTGATATTGACAGAAGTGTGTTGGTCAAGGGCTCTATTATCCCAACAGATATGTAAATCGAGGCACAATTTCCCCTTTAAAGGAGCCCCATGGTTTCCCTTTTCAGACAACACCCACCAACCTAAACCTTGTGCTATTTCCTGAGTCCTGGCTCCTCAATTCCCTCCACTCATTAGAGTGATCAAAAATGTGGCTAAACCTTTTGTCCTTACTATTATTACTCAAAGGTAATTATTTCCCCTGTATAGATTTTATTTCCATGTTCTGTTCCTCTATGCATGAGATCTCACTTTTTTTTAAAAAAACTTTCTTTTTAGGAATCCAGTCTCAAGTACAGTTGGTGGAGTCTGGAGGAGATATAAGAAGACCGGGAGAGTCCCTCCGTCTCTCCTGCCAATCCTCTGGATTCACCTTTAGTGACTACAGAATGTACTGGGTGAGGCAGGCTCCTGGGAAAGGATTGGAATGGGTGTCATTCATAAGCTACAATTCTGGTACTATTAGATACTCAGAGAAAGTGAAGGGGTGCTTCACCACCTGTTTACCGATTAGATCATGAAATCCGTAGAGGAGGGGACTTCTGGTTTGCCAGGCTTCGGCGACAGCAGGGATTCACGATCCTGCATGATCCCTGCCGTGCTAGCCATCTTGGTGCCTCCAATCCTGATGGGTCTGGAGGATAAGGCTGCCCATAGAGGCAGCGAAGACAGGGGGGATCTGGATAGGGGTTTGGGGGGAATCGCAGACCCCCTCCCCAGCTGGCAAAACCCCCTTTCCTCAAGGCAGTGGAGCGGCGGTCTGTAATGGCCACCACAATGAAGCTGGCAGCTGGACAAGAAGGAGAAAGTTGTAAAGTGAAAGTTTTTTGGCTGAACCGGGACTTTTAAGATACATTTAATATCCTGAAAACCATGATCTTTTGGGTGATACATTGTTTCCAGTGGAGGTTTCTAAAGCGGCAAATGGAAGTGCTGAAAGGGAAAGTTTACTCTCCCTCCCTTATGGAGTTAACAAATGGACACTGAAAAACCTGCTTTTTTATAGAAGGTAAAAATTTAAAGCTCTTTGTTACAAGTGGAAAGGGAGAGGACTGGAAAAAAAGCTTATATTAAGATTTTGTTGGAGGAGATGCCTTAGAGATTTAGAGACTGTTAACTGCAATTGGGTTTTTTTTCTAATTGATATTACCCCAGGAAGAGAAATTGCAAAGGGAAGAACTGTGCTCTGTTTGGACTGCTTGATGACTCTGGGACTTTGGGGAACTGTTTTAAGTTTTGAAATATCTTGGTTGGTTTAACAAGAAGAAGAGGAAAAAGAAAAAGAAGAAGAAAGGGTTTATAATGGCTTTACCTCTTGATGAACTAAGAAAAAAATATGGAAAAACAAGGAAAGAAGGCAAGGACATGGTGGGAGAAGCCTTTCGCTTTTTAGAAATGGCGCTTGCTATTTACCAGCAAACTCAACAACAGATGGAGGAAGCAGAAGAAGCAGAAGCAGAAGCAGAAGCAGAAGCAGAAGCAGAAGCAGAAGCAGAAGCAGAAGAAGAAGAAGAAGAAGAAGAAGAAGAAGAAGAAGAAGAAGAAGAAG
>NW_020769571.1:253896-309221 GCF_900518735.1 Pseudonaja textilis
AGAAGAAGAAGAAGAAGAAGAAGAAGAAGAAGAAGAAGAAGAAGAAGCCATTTTTAATGAATCAAAAAGTTTGATCAAGAAAGAAAAGAGAAAGAGAGGAAGGAAAATGAAGGACTTAAGACCTAAAAAAATACCCAAGAAAGAGAAAAATAAGTTGCAAAATCAATACAATGTTAGAAAGCAAAAGAAAAGAGGAATACAACAGAGAGGGGAAGCTAAAAAGGTGGAGGTTAGGAGAGGAGGGGGTAAAAAGGCTAGGTGGGATAAGAAAGAAAGGGAAAAGGGGGGGAAAAGCCACAAAGGTATGAAATAAGATGGGAAAAAACAAAAAAAAAATAGGGATAAAGGGTTATGCATAATTTAAAAAAAAAGATTCTGCAAAGTACATATGATAGTATTGTAGTATTTGTGTTAGAAATAGAAAATTAGAATTTTATAAGATCTAATAAAAGATTAAAAGATTAAAATGCTTAATAATGATAGATTCTAAGATTTAATAAAATATTAAAGGAAATGTTTAAAGTATTTAGTTTAATTATAGAGTTTAATGGGCTATTGTGTTGATGTTATTATAGATTTATTTTTGCAGCATCTGTTTTTGAAATAGACAATTGGAATTTTACACGATTTAATAAATTTAAATATTAAAATGTTTAAGATTTAATGATAGATTTTAATATTTAATTATGTACTTAACTATTTTATAGATTTATTCTTTTTTTTCTTAAAATTTAGTAGGTAGAATGTACTAAGCAGAATCAGACTGGGATCTAGGTGTTATTTTAAATGTTAATCTAGGGGAACGATAGAAAGGCATCATACTCCGATTAGTGAATTCAGGAGAAATTTTCTTTTTTTTATTATAGAGAGTGAGATAAATGGTTAATTGGAAAAGAATGGACAAAAGATACAAGTATAATGATTTAAAGTAAGATGAAATAAATAAAATAGAATTAAGAAGATTGAAAAGCGGGGAGGAGTTATATAGTAGATATAGAATGGTAAATAAGATAGGTAATGGTATATAAGATGAGCATGAATTTAATTGAAGTCCGTACAAAGAGAGGTAATCTGGGGCCAAGCCACTTTCTAAAAAGAAGTTTTATGTTTTTGTCTTTTGTGTGTCTATGGTTGATTGAGAATTAATAAAACCTTGGAGGAATGTCAGATGAGAATAATTGTAAACAAGCCAGAGGGAAATATAGATATGATGACTATAAAACAGATAAATATAGAAAAGAAATGTAATTGAATAAAGGTAAAGAGAAATAATGAGAAATTTGTTAAAAGATATTTATGTGCCCATATGGAAATGGAGTAAATTAGAATTATGCGGTATAAAATAATGTTTTATCTGCCTTGTAAGGATTTATAATGGAAAGAGGTTTTATGTTTTTAATGTTTAATGATGTTTTGTTTGTCTTTAAAATTAATAAAATTTGTTTAAAAAAAAAAGAAATCCATAGAGGAGGTGGTGTTGCTATGCTAAAGTCCCTACATCTAAACAACATCCAAGTTACCCAGGAGCTTGCTATTCCTGAGACTATTGTCTGTGAACTGTCCTTAAATATCACATTTCAGTTCTTACTATATTCCAGAGCCCCTGATTATGACATTGAACATGCAAACAAGCTAAATTCACTACTAACATGGGCAGCATCCTGCCCACACACTTTTATTTTTCTTGGTGACTTCAATCTACCTCATATTAATGAATGTACAACTGAACCCACACATGCAACGTTCTACAATGCAGTACCAAATCTGGGACTAGAACAACTAGTAACCAGCAACACTAGACTTAATAACTGTCTCAATCTCATCTTCTGCAATAGTTTGAATTCAAATTATGGAATACAAATTAAAGAGCCCTTTTCCAACAGTGACCACAACATGATTGACTTTTGTCTCAACATACGTCCACACAAAAGTCATCACAATGGAATCCCCAATTATAACTTAAAAAAAGGCAACTTATAAACAATGATCTCTCATCCCTTGATTGGAAATTTCTATTTGCTGGATGCAATACTGTAGAAGACCACTACAACATATTTTTACTTGAAGTCAAAAGAGTCATCAAACTATATGTACCAATAACAACTCCCAAAACCAGAAAAAAACAAATTACCCATAACAATAAGGAAGCTTCAATCCAAAATAAATCACTTTTGTGGAAAAACAAATCTGGTCACATTGCCAACTTCAAAAGCTGATACAAAAATTTATGCCACCAGATAAAGACTAAATGCATCAATTATCACATTAAACAAGAGGAAAACCTTATACGCATCAATTCTACCTGCACTTTCTACAATTTCGTAAACAACAAAATATTTTGTTTGCTCTAGGTTTTCTGCTGTAAACTCAGACATGGCTTCCCAGTAAAGATTATATCATATTATCTAAAAATGAAGTTCTTTTGAGTTCCATGGAGAGATACTTAAAAACTTCTGCATTGCTGTATGGTATTTGTATCTATAAACTTTTAACTGAAACAAAAACAAACAAAAAAAACAAAATAAAATAAATAAAAATAAAATATGCGGCCTTGCTCCGCATTAGGAGGGCTTCTCATTGAGTCCAATGCATCAAGAAAGAGACCAAGCCTGTTCAGTCTTGGATAAGCAGCCCCGAGCACGCACTCAGGGAAGCTCTTTTATTGAACACACATTGTTAAACGTCACAAAAGAGAGAGTTCAGTCTACTTTACATGTTAAAAGAGTGGGGGGTCTCAGTGGATATATTGTAGCACCCAATCACAGTGCTTAAGGGATACAAAGTAACCAATCCGCGCCTGCAGTCCAGCCAGTAGCCCAAGGTGGGCAGCATCCTTTTGTTCCTGATACCTGCTTCCAGCCTACGTGAGGTCTTGCAGGTATCGAAAACTCCTTTGCCTACGTGAGGCTTGGCATATATCAAAACTCCTTTGCCTACATGAGGCTTTGGCATATGCCCAGGCTGTTAGATGTGGATTCGCTGCTGCATCTCCTCTGTTTTAGTTTTACGCAGAGGGATTTCTTCTGGTTCTTCGCTATAGCCCATACAGAAGCCCGTGCGCATGTTCTCATCGGGGTCCTCCGAGGGTATAGCTTTGTACAGAGATTCTTTTTCCCAGAGGGCATTGACCTGTGCAACGGCGTGTTTTTCTGCTAGCAGTGACAGACTATTGGAGATGGTGCGAACAAAGATTGGTAATATACATGGAAGAATGACACACCCAGCAGCAATAATACCTATGAGCGCTACTATAGCTTGTAATCCTGGCAGTTTTGGGAGCCAGGAGCCAAAGATATTTTTGAGGTCCATACTTCGCCATACTTGATCCGGATTGTAGGTTAATTGTCGCATCTCAGTAGTTAACTGCGCTACGACTTTGCCAACCTTGTCAATTTGAAGACAGCAATTTGTGAGATTAAACCTTCCACATACGCCCCCTTCCTTGGCTAATAAATAATCCAAAGCCAAGCGATTTTGGTAGACAGCTGTGCGTAATTTGTCTGTAGCAGTTGCAAGAGTGTTTAGAGCCTTATCTATTCGTTGACCTGCTAAATCTAAGACAGCTTGCAAGCGAATGATTCTATTAAACAGGGATGCCTAGTTCCTGCTTCACTGAGATTGGAAGGAGGAAGAAGGAAGGTCTTATCCATCCCAATACACATGACCCTTGCCAATCTGCTGGGAGGGATGTGTAGGCTAGGTTGCCGCAGATCCAACACATGTCATTGGGTGCAGTCCAGTTCTGGGAGGATGAAGTGTCCCTGAGATAAGGGAGGAGGGTTGTGTTGAATTTTGTGGGTGTGGTAGTAGCATTATCAGGTGCTGTCCAATTCTGGTAGGAGATGTCCCACGGACCTAAACAAAGGAGATGTCCTACCGGAATGGACCCGTTTCGGGAGAAGCAGTTTCTACCGATTAGATTGGTAGTAATTGTCCAGATAAGGGGGTCGGGGGCAGTTCTGGCTGTTATGTTTCCTATAGAAGACATGTTGTTGAACAGTGATGGCGAGGCTTCTAAGGCTTGCCATGGCCACTGTTCTCCTGTGGTGGTTCCCCCGCAGACAAAGCAATTGGTTATTGCAAGTTGTTTTGCAATTTTTTCTGCCATGTCCATGAATAGGTTTTTTGCTATTATGCTGGTATCAGGGGCTTTATCTAACTTTCTTAAATTATTATACACCGACCAGCCTAATGATGTTTCCTTACCCTCATATATCACTTCTGTTTTTATAGTAATGTAGGTGTTTGGGTCTGCTCCTATGCCATCGATCCCTATACCATAGGTATCCATGGCGGGGTGTTGTCTGGAGATAGTGATCTCTACCTTGTTGTCCTTGGTAGACCCTGATACTCATTTAAAATGTGACACATGATTGCAGCCCGAGTACCCTCCCCCAGTGTAATCACAGACACAAGACCAACCCGAGCATTCAATGGAGCCCCCGCAAGGGATCCAATGATTAGGGTTTCCTACGGCCCAATTGATGGGCGTGAGACACAAATACTTATGATCATGAGCATATTTGGTTTTCCAATCATCTGACCCACAAGGATATCCCCCTGGTTTGGAACAAGCAATGCAAACATCAAAAGTTAAAACAATTGGGTCAGTACCATCCTTAAGCACAGTGGTGTGATTTAGGTAGTAAAGTTTTCCCTTCCCTTCAGGATCAGCTCTGCCAGAGGCTTTTGGAAGTCCGGCCCACAAAGTAACATTGAGGCGAACAGCCGTCTTTGGGTCATAGCAAATAGTTTTTGAGTTCATTTTGCATAACTGATACATACTCCCGTTATTCTGGCAAGTTTTCCCAGTAGAAAGGCATCTCTGTGGTTGCTGGGTATGGTAAATGAAAGTCAGTCGAGTGAAGCCTGCTTGTGTGGTTTTGGTCAAGCAGGGGGTGCAGTCATCTGGTTTGGTGGGTTTTTGTGATCTTTTAATCCTATGCAGCAAAGTGGGGTTCTGAATATGAGTGTCAGGCTGATTCACAAATTGTCTGTGATGACGATGGGGTCTGAGGATTGTCCAGGAGCTGTAGGTGTTGCACGTGGAATCATGGAGGCATCGACCTGAACAATAGTAGGTGGTTGCAGTAGGATGGGATATGAGGAGTGTAGCTCGAGGGGGTTGTTCAAAGGTGTTGACCCGGAAAGAGGCATTGCTGGAGATGTAGGACCATGGCTGAGGAAGCGTTGACCATCTGAGATAAGGGGGAAAAATGTCCCAGGATGCAGTGCAGGTCAGCAGGAGGGGGGTGTCTGGCATGAAGTATGTTACTCTGGATGGAATGGAATCTTTGGAGGCGTGTGCAGCAAGGAGGAAGAGGAGGAGGAGGAGGGTCAGCGAAGCAGCAGGGCAGATCATGTTGATATGTCTGCAGCTGGTGGTTTTGCTACCTTGGGGTGGTATGGTCTGACGTGCTGTCCAGGAACCCACAGGACACGATCTGGAAGCTGGATAGCTGCGAAGCCGCGACCCCAGGTAAGGAGATCAGCAGGACCCTTCCAAGCAGGGTCTGGCAGTTGGCGGTAGTATACCTGTGGTTTGGGAGAATCAGGAGGGGGGAGAGGAAAAGTGTCGCTCCGCTGCTGTTGTGGCAGGGGTGCCAGAGAGATTGAGGAAATTAATCGTATAAAGGCAAAGATTAAGAGTGTTTTGCATCGCCGGGAGGCCAAGGGGTTTTTTCCCTTTGGTCAGATGTCGTTCTAGTGCTGTCTTTAAAGTTAAATTGGCTCTCTCTGCCAGGGCTTGTCCCTGGCTGTTGTAAGGGATCCCAAATTTGTGGGTGACCTGCCACTTAGAGCAAAATTCTGACATAGCCACACTAGTGTATGCAGGACCATTGTCTGTTTTTATTTCGTTTGGGCGTCCCAACGATGCAAAGGTGCGAATGCAGTGGTTAATGACATGTTTAGAGGCTTCTCCTCTCTGCGGGGTTGCCATTATGAACCCTGAATAAGTATCAATTGTGACATGCAGGTACTTCCAGGGGGCAAATGGAGGAAACTGAGTAACGTCCATTTGCCATATTTCACAGGCTTTCAACCCGTGGGGATTTACTCCTAA
This sequence comes from Pseudonaja textilis, assembly GCF_900518735.1. The sequence goes on from NW_020769571.1 coordinate 259,961, forward strand.
GGGGATGGAATTGGCTTGCTGACTGCAGGTGGGGCATTGCTGCCTGATGGTTGAGGCTTCTGCCATGGTAAGGTTAAAATGTTTCATGAGGGCTTTGGCATTTTGATGAAAGTAAGAATGGCTTTCCCAGGGAGTTAGGGTGTGCGTGGTCATAATACCTGCAGCTGCTTGATCAGCCACATCATTGCCTTCCTGGAGAATTCCTGGGAAAGGCTGGTGGCTGCGAATGTGGGCTACAAAGAGAGGGTGTTGTCGTTGCGCAACAAGCTGCTGCAGTGTAACAAAAAGAGAGAGAAGGTTCTTGTCAATAGCGGGAGAGAGGTAAGAGTCGTGGATGGTAGAGACTATTTGGGTAACATACAGGCTGTCCAAGATCAAGTTGAGGGGTTCGCTGAAATTTTGGAGGACTAGTATGGTTGCAGCAAGCTCAGCCCTTTGTGGTGAAGTCTGCACAGGGGTAGTTTTGGTGTGCCATGCTCCATTCTTTTGCCAAGCTCATGCCCCTCGTTCCCTGCTGCCATCAGCAAATATAGTCAGGGCACTGACCAAAGGTTGTTTGCTGATGGGAGAGGAGAAGGAGATGGGTATGGTTCGAATGATCTGAAAACGTGGGTCAGTGGGTGGGTGGCAGGAGATTAGCCCAGCCAGTCGGATAAGGCCAACTGAAGCTCCTGGGAGTTTTGGAATAGAGGTTCCCAAATTTGCAGCGAGAAGGGGATAAAAAGTGTGGAGACATCTATCCCCATGAGTGCTTTTGTGCGGCTCCTGCCCTTTACGATTAATTGAGCCAATTGAGCTGGTTTGGAAGTGATGGAGCATCGGGGCATGTGGGAGAGATGGATCCACTCTAAGATGTGGAGCTTTTGGTCCTTTTGGGTCACTGCCGCGGTCAAGAGCCTTGGGGTGGCTAGAATGACCATATCTAGAGGAGTATTGGCAGCGGCCCTATCCACCCATATTCTACGTATGTTCTCTTCTATATGGGTCAGCGCTTGAAGCTGAGGTTGCTGCAAGGATATTTTGTCAGCGGGCCCTTTTCCCCAAGTAAGGGCTTCGAACAGTGGAGAAAGAGTGTCAGTGGTTAGTGACAGGAAAGGTCGGGCCCAATTAATGGTGCCCAGATATTGTTGAAGCTGAACCAGGGTAGATTGAGGAGGCAGAAAAAGTGAGGGGAGTGAAGGATAGGCAGTAGTTGAGAGCATTTTATAGCCTAGATATGCATAGGGAGTCAGCACTTGCACCTTTTCAGGCACTATGTGCAAGCCTCCCCTTGCGAGGATGGCTTTCAGGAAAGAGAACGAAGCAAACACTGTACCTGGGGGTCCAGGAGCAGCAACAAGGATGTCATCCATGTAATGATAAACCAGAAATTGTGGATAGGCAGAACGATAGGGTAACAGGACCTTATTTACATAGTGCTGACACATGGTGGGGCTGTTGAGCATGCCCTGAGGTAGGACTTTCCATTGAAAGCGAGAGGAGGGAGAGGAGTTATTCGGACACGTGGGGAGAAAGTACACAATGCCTGGGATGTCAATTTCCATATCTTCAGAAGCAACTAATTGGAAAGATATGGTGTCAGCCTTTGGAGTGGGGCTGGCTGACTGCCCCCCCCCCTCTAGTTTCCCTGCAGTTGGGGGGTGCTGCTGCAACACTGGTTTGCCCAGTGGTACCCTTTTTTGCACCTTGGGCAAATTGTTTTTGGCTTGTTGTTGTTTTGTGGATTGTCCCTAGCCCTACATTGTGCTTTGAAGTGGCCTGGTTTCCCACAATTGAAGCAATTCCCAGCTGGCCTGTTTTGAGAATTTGTGTGCTGCAGGGCCATTGCCAGGTGTTCCATATTGTAGGAAACAGTCCCCACGATTCTGCAAGCCTTTAGATAGTCCAAGAGGGAAGCCCCCCCTCGGGCAGCCAGAGGCTGCAGAATCCTTTTGCAATCCTCATTTGCATTCTCAAAGGCTAATTTCAACAGAAGCTCTCTGCGGGCCTCTTCATTTGAAATTTGCCTCTGGACAGCCTTTTGGAGCTCCTCTATGAATTCGGCATAAGGCTGATGTGATCCCTGGGTAATTTTGGAAAAGGAGCCTATGGCCCCAGAGGCAGGATCATCGACCTTATCAAGGGCTTTGATAGCGATGATACTGACAAGGGCGAGAACTTGCTGTGGGATCGCTGTCTAGGATGTTAAGTCAGCGAATTGGCCCATGCCAAAAATTTGATCTGCTCTTGAGCCACGATCGTCAGCAATTTTCTCAGCTTCGGCACGAAAGTCTGATTCCCACACAACGTACTGCGGTCCTGTCAGTATCATTCGGAAAAGGTCTTTCCAATCTTGGGGTAGCATAAAAAAGGAGGTGCTGATGGTGTTAATGAGACCTCTGACATACGGTGCCTGAATGCCATACATGGCCACAGCTTGTTTTAAATCTCTAATTAATTTCATGGATAAGGGCTCAAGCCTGGGCACCATATTCCCAGCTCCATCCCCCACATATTCTATGGGACAGAGGGAGAGCTCCTCTAGGGTAAGAGAGCCCTCCTTGCGCCCCTGTGCCATGGCTTGTGCAACTGCTCCCATGGGTGTCTGATCCCCCACAGGATTTAATTTAGGAGGAACTGAGGGTTCAGGAGCTGTGGGGGAAGAGGCTTCCAGTGGGAGAGCGTCTTTGGTTTTGGTCTCAGCAGCATAGGGAGGGGGACCTCCCGCAAGGGGGGGGGTGCCAGCGTTAGTCAGCGCTGAGCTCTGAACTTTTAAACATTCCATAATTACCCGCCAGGTGGTTAAAATCTTTGGCGGAGCCCTGGGAGTATCATGAAAAAGTCACCCAAACGTTGCCATGTGGAGACTTTTAAGGACCCCTTTTCCGGATAAGCCGGACATTGCTTGTGGATGTACTTTAAAAGGGCTATGAGGTCCTTTTTAGTTGGAGCCAGGAGCTTTTTGCCCTGACTCCTAAGAATCAAAATTGAGCTCTTCGTTAATTCCCTTAATTCCTGCAGATGCACCATCTGCGCTTTAGAGAATTTCCCACCCATACTCACCTGAAGGAAGGATTTCTCCTGGGGAGGAATCCATGACACTAGACGGCGTCCCTGGGTTGCAACTGGCTCATCCGGCCGGGTGAGATGGGAGGTTGAAGGCGGGCGGGTCTGCTTCTTTTCAGCAGATCACGTCGGGGTCACCAGATGCGGCTTTGCTCTGCATTAGGAGGGCTTCTCATTGAGTCCAATACATCAAGAAAGAGACCAAGCCGGTTCAGTCTTGGATGAGCAGCCCCGAGCACGCGCTCAGGGAAGCTCTTTTATTGAACACACATTGTTAAACGTCACAAAAGAGAGAGTTCAGTCTACTTTACATTTTAAAAGAGTGGGGGGTCTCAGTGGATATATTGTAGCACCCAATCACAGTGCTTAAGGGATACAAAGTAACCAATCCGCGCCTGCAGTCCAGCCAGTAGCCCAAGGTGGGCAGCATCCTTTTGTTCCTGATACCTGCTTCCAGCCTACGTGAGGTCTTGCAGGTATCGAAAACTCCTTTGCCTACGTGAGGCTTGGCATATATCAAAACTCCTTTGCCTACGTGAGGCTTTGGCATATGCCCAGGCTGTTAGATGTGGATTCGCTGCTGCAAAAATAAAATAAATAAAATAAAATAAATAAAAATAAAATTAAAAAAGAAGAAAACCTTCTATGCACCACTTCCACCCACGCAAACTAAGAGACTCAAGGTCCATCCCACCCCTGAAAGAACCAAATGGTAATGACTGCAACTATGACACCATTAAAGCCAATCTCTTTAACACATTCTTTGGCTCAGTATTTATAAACAGCAATGGATCATATCCCGTATTTCCTAGTCAAACCACAGACAACTACAATGATCTAATACATATTGATTTTACGGAAGACAATGTTGAAAAAGCACTATGCAATCTAAAACCATCTCTAGCCATTGGACCGGATGGAATATGTGCCTACTTCTTAAAAAACGCTATCCACTGCCATAGCCGAACTTCTAAGCATAATCTTTGAAAAATCTTTCAGGACCAGCTCCTTGCTAAAACTATGGTCACAAGCCACAGTCATCCCCATCGTCAAAAAGGGAGACCCAGCCTAGTTGAAAATTACAGATCAATCTCTTTATGCTGCATCACCTGTAAAGTCATGGAATCAATTATTAACCAATCCATCATCCTCCACTTAGAGACAAACAATCTACTGTCTAATAAACAATTTGGTTTCAGAAAAAAACTATTCTGTAATCTGCAACTCTTACACTGCAAAAACATATGGACTACAAAACTCGATCAGGGCAAAGCAATAAACACAATCTACGTAGACTTCTGTAAAGCCTTCGATTCAGAGGTACATGACAAACTACTCCTAAAACTAAAATCTTACAGTATCTCTGGACACCTGCATAACTGAATAGAAGCATTCCTGTCAAACAGACAACAAATGTTCAAAATTCGGAGCGTCCTATCAAATTCTGTACCTGTCAACAGTGGTGTCCCCAAGACAGTGTTCTAGGACCAACTCTCTTCATACTCTACATAAATGACCTCTGTGGTCATATTAAGAGCAACTGTGTTCTCTTCGCTGATGATGTAAAGCTGTTCAACAGACAATACTGGTACCCTTCAAAAAGACCTTGACTATGTATCAGAATGGTCAAATAAATGGCAAACTTCAAATCTCAACAAATAAATGCTCTGTCCATCTTGGAGTACTCATCTCTAACAATCTAAGTGCTAGAGCCCACTGTAACCACATAGCCAAAAAGGCATTAAGAGTCATTAACCTAATCTTACGTAGCTTTTTCTCTTGTAATATTACACTACTAACTAGAACATACAAAACATTTGCTAAACTAATACTCGAATGCAGCTCATCAGTGTGAAAACCACATTACATATCTGATATTAACACAGTTGGGAAAGTCCAGAAATATTTCACAAGAAGAGTTCTCCACTCCTCTACTCATTGCAGAATACCTTATGCCACCAGACTTGAAACTCTAGACATAGAAAACCTACAACTACACCGCCTTCGGTGTAGTTCTAAGTATAGTATATAAAAATCATACATTGCAATGTCCTACCTGTCAATGAATACTTCAGCTTTAACCATAACAATACAAGAACAAACAATAGATACAAACTCAAGGTTAATCACACCAAACTTGATTGCAGGAAATACGACTTCAGCAACAGAGTGGTCAGTGTCTGGAATACCTATCTGACTCTGTGGTTTCTTCCCCAAAAGCTTTAACCTTAGACTGTCTACTATTGACCTCACCCCTTTCCTAAGAGGTTTGTAGGGGGTGTGCATAAGCATACCAACATGCCTACCATCCCTGTCCTATTGTTTCTTTTTCTTTTTTTTCTTTTTTTTCTTATATGTATCCATGTATTCATAACTATGTTTTTACTTAAAACTATTATCTTGTAAGCAATCGGCAAACCAAATAAATAAATAAAATAAAACCTCAAGGGACAATGCCAAAAGCCAGCTGTATCTGCAAATAAACAGCCTCAAAGCTGAAGATACAGCAGTCTATTACTGTGCAAGAGACATGTTGAGAGGAAGTGGATCTGAAGCCAAGGAAAAGTCTTTCTGTTTTCAGAGTACCACTTCATCTTGACTGAATCCCAGTCTTTTGACTTTGGAGCGGCAAATGAACAGCCTCAAAGCTGAAGATACACTGCCTAGTACTGTGCATGACACATGGTAAGAGGAGATGTATTTGATGCTAATCAACAATTTCTCACAGACCATCTCTCCAAATCACCCCAATCACAGAATTATTTAATTGGAATGAGAAGAAGTACACAAATCTCCATGGTACTATGTAAAAACATAAACTTATTCTTGGAGTAAGCAGTGAGTAACCTGGTTAGACCTTTGGCAGAGCAAAAAGAAAGTCTCTGGTTAGTAGAGTCAACTCGTTAGTTTATAAAAGGTTAAAGTTTAGTTTGAGGTACCGTGTTTCTCATATAATAAGGCTGGGTCTTTTTTTTTTTTTGAGCCCTGAAAAAATGGCTGGCCATCTTTTGGGGGGCAACTTAATTCCCCACCTTGCATCTTTGGGTGGGCGGGGGGCGACGGCTTGGATGTTGACCTCAGTGTTGGTGGGGCACTTCGTATCAGGGTCAATGCAGGCAGCACCATATCCAGGTGTGCAACTAAAGTACTTCCTAATGGCCCCCCCACCATTCCCCCCCATTTCGCATGTTTTAATATAGGCCTTAATTTGTGGGGAGCGGCTTAATTTCATTTCATGCCTATAAAACATGCTGGGATTTCCTATTGGGGGAGGCCGTATTGTTGGAGAAACAGGATAGTAATATGGAATTATATTTTACAGTTCTTTCTTGATATATTTTATAATTCAGGGACCTTTAATTCATAGTGCTGCCAATTCTCCTGCATTTGGCTATTTTCTGAATTTTGCTCCTTTTTCATCCTTTTTTATTAATATATATTCAATGCCCTTAATCCTGAAGCTCTCTTCTCTCAGTTCCTTTTTTATTAATATATATTCAGTGCCCTTAATCCTGAAGCTTTCTTCTTTCAGTTGGGTTGACTCAAGGGTGGAAAACATTGGTAATATCCAAACTCCTTTCCAAGAAGCCCTCTGAGATTAAATATTTGGGACTATCTTCTTGTCTTGATATAGTTGCTTGGTAGTTCCTGCTACAACCCCTCTAACTTCTCAGAGTAAGTAAAATTGGAATTCCTCATCTACCTTGCTTAATAAGGAAATTAATGTGAGAAATTAATGGTGTCCTCATCCTGTACACCTCTAAATTTTTCATGTATCTAAGGAAAATCAATTTTATAATGTCCATATCACAGAGCTATACACTTACTCAAATGTAATCACTCCCATTGACCACTGTAAAATCAATTTCATAATGTCCATATCACAGAGCTATACACTTACTCAAATGTAATCACTCCCATTGACCTCTGTATGAATAATTAAACATCTAATACAACCCATAACAGAGAAACTGTTCTAAACATACTTCCTATCACAAAACCAAAGTTGGGGTTTGGATGACTTCGTAAACCTGTGAAATCTCTCAGATTTTCTTCTCTTTCCTTTCTCCCTAATAAAACTATTCTTGGGAATTAGCTTTTTGTATCCTGTTTCTTAAAACAACCCTTTGTGCACATTTAAGCCCCATTATATTGAGCAGTGGTGGAAATTTTCAAATCTTCATTGAAAGAAACCAGGGATTTGTCCCCTGTGGTTGTTGTCAGCCATTTGGTAATGTCCAACCATCAACCATTCTATGGAACATGACTCCCCATGCCCCTCTGTCTCACAGTGTCTTCTTTAGGTCCACCATGGTCATACCTATGCTATCCTTTATTGTGTCCAGTCAACAGGTGCTAGAGTGGCCCCTTCTTTTTCTGCTAATTATTCCCACCATGATTAATTTTTAGAGTGACTCAGCTCTCATGACAAGACCAAAGTATGACCTCTGTATGGTGATTTTGGCTTCAAGTGATATTTTTGCTGATGTTTGGTCCAGGACTTATTATTAATATTAAAGGGCTGTTGCAAAGAACAGAGGACCAATCTATTTTACAAAGCTTCTGAAGGCAGAACAAGAAGCATGGATAGAAATTAATCAAGGAGAGAAACAAGCTAGAACTAAGGAGAATTTTCTGACGTGAGAACAAATAATTAATGATTAATCTGTAAGTGAATCCACTGAGAAACTCAAGCAATATGTGAAGCAGAAAACAATTCCCTCCTTAAAGGAGTTTACTTTTTCTGTTTTCAGGCTACATCCCCCAACACAAAGTTTGTGCATTTCTCTGAATCTTGTCTTATTGATTCCCATCCATTGGTCAGAGGGAGCAAAAATGATTTTGTTGTTCACCTTGTTGTCCTTACTAGCAGTAATGATAGGTCATTCTGTCTTTCCAAGTCATTTCCTTCCCATTTTAAATCTTGTATACAAGAGAGTTGATTCAAATATTTTTCCTTTTAGGTATCCAGTCTGAAATCCAATTGGTGGAATCTGGAGGGGACAAGGGAAGACCTGGAGAGCCTCTCCATCTCTCCTGCCAAATTTCTGGATTTGGTATCAGTGGCTATTCCATGCAGTGGGTAAGACAGTCTCCTGGGAAAGGAATGGAATGGGTGGCATAGATAAGCTACAATTCTGCTAGTATTAAATACTCTGCCAGAGTGAAGGGATGCTTCACCACCTCCAGGGATAATGGCAAAAATCAGCTGTACCTGCAAATGAACAGCCTCAAACCTGAAGACAGGGCAATCTATTACTGTACCACATACACAGTGAGAGGAAATGAATCTAAAGACAAACAAGAACTTTCTTTTATTTGACTTGCAACTTTTTTCAGCCCCAAATCCTGGATTAATCAATGAGGCTGGGCCACCATCTACTGTGAATCTGAAGTGTTTTTGTTCTTGCTGTCCAATTAGGCCAGCAAGAACAATTGTTGGAAGACAATGAAAAAAAATGACTAAAATGGCTTGAAAATTCCAGTTTTACACTCCTTATTTACCAGGTGGTTTGGCTTCAATGAAAAAGAAAAAAGAGGAAGGAAGGAAGGAAGGAAGGAAGGAAGGAAGGAAGGAAGGAATTGAAAATGATCTATTACTATAGAAATAGAAATAGCAACTTAAATTTATATACCACTTCATAGTGATTTACAGCCCTCTCTAGGTGTTTTACACAGTCAGCGTATTATCCCCAACAATCTGGGTCCTCATTTTACCAACCGCGGAAGGATGGAAGACTAAGTCAACCTGAAGCCAGTAAGAATCAAACTGTTGGCAGTTGGCAGAATTAGCTTGCAATATTGCATTCTAACCACATTGCAACCATGGCTCTTGATTTGGTGAGATCAAGTATCAGTAGCCCAGTAGTAATGTATGGCTGTGAGATTTGGGCCATAAGGAAAGCTGAGTGCCAAAGAATTCATGCTTTTGAACTGTGGTGCTGCAGAAAACTCATGAGAGCACTGTGGATTGTGGAAAAGATCATATCAACCAAAGGAAATCCAATTTGATTGTTCTTTGGAAGGACAGATCCTGAATCTGAAGCTCAAATACTTTGGGCACCAAATGAGAAGAGTGGACTCATTGAAAAAAAACAACAACCCTGATGCTGGGAAAGATTGAAGAAAAAAGGAGAAGGGGATAGCAGAGGATGAGATTATTAAATAATGTCATTGAGGCAGAAAACAAGGTTTTGGGCATATTTTGGGGGACAGTGGATAACAGGGGGGCTGGTGTGCTGTGGTCCATGAGCTCCCAGAGAGTTGGACACAACTTAGTGACAGAACAAGATCAATAAAACAGTAGCATGGCACAAGGCAAGAAATGAAAGTTATGTTGATATTTCTGGCTATTAAACTGCCATAACATATTGAGGAAACATCTGGACCAAAAGAATCTCCTTGGAGAATTAGGAAGATGTATCCTAATAATCAATTTTGACACTTGGTGGCAATGTTGTCACATGAAACTCTATTGCCCATGCACCCAATAGGGGTGGGAGAGGGAATAAAACAAGTGTGATCAGATACTGTCTCATTTTTGGAGTCATTATAATTTTGTAAGATATTTCTTCTTAATAGTTCACTGAAAAGATCTTTTAAAAAATTAACACCTCAGGAGGCTGCTATTGTCATTGTGAAGATGATAATTCTTATAAAAAGGTGAATCTTTCTCATCTTAGAAATTGTATGAAGATATTTCAAATCCTTGCTGGGAATAAAAACCACAGAGAGGGACTTATCACTTTTGATGGATAAGAAAATAAATTAAAATTTTATGGATGCAAATTCATACATTAATTCACAAAATTTTCAAACCTGAAAAATATTTCAACCCAATATTTTTCTGTTGGGACTAATGGACAGTGAAAAAAAGAGAAGAGGAGAGGGGACGGGAGGGGATGGGAGGAGAGGAGAGGAGAGGGGAGGGAAGAGAAGAGAAGAGAAGGGAAGGGAAGAAAAAAGAAAAGAAGGAAAGGGAAGGGAAGGAAAAGAAAAGGGAATGAGAATGGGAAAGGAAAAAGGAAGAGGAAACTGAAAAGGAATAATGGAATAAAGGAATAATGGATGGAAACTGAACAAGGAGAGATTTAACCTGGAAACAAGGATAAACTTTCTGACAATGAGAACAATCAACCAATGGAACAGCTTGCCCTTGGAAGTTGTGGGAGCACCATCATTTGAGACCTTCAAGAAGAGATTGGACTGCCATTTGTCAGAAATGGTGTAGGATCTCCCGCTTGGTCAGGGGGTTGGACTAGATGACCTACAAGGTCCCTTCCAACTCTGATTATCTGTTATCTGAAAAGGAAAAGGGAAGGGAAGAGAAGGGAAGAGGAAGGAAAAGGAGGGGAAGGAAGGGAAAGGGAAGGGAAGGAGAGGAAAAAGAGGGGAGAGGAGGGAAGAGAAGAGAAAGGAAAGGAAAGGAAAGGAAAGGAAAGGAAAGGAAAGGAAAGGAAGAAAAAAATTCTGGATCTTTGTTTTTATATTCAAAAACTGCAGGACAACTACAATCTGCCCAACAATGGAAAAGTTCAATATGGCCCAGAATGGAAGATTGGCTGAGAAGATGATTGAACTGGAAAACCAAATAGATATTCATGGTTGATTGAAAACCATGTTTCCATAATCTGAGAATCGCTATAAATATTTAATTAATATTCAATTGGAATTTAATTATTATTTGGAATTTAGAAATGTGGCAACTAGCAAGCCTTTGTCATTACTCTAATGTAAAAGCTGATTTCACTTTTTTTTAGGACTGGAAAGCTATGTAAAAATCATTCAAGTAGAGACTGTTAATGGAAGAATAAGAGGTCATTGCACTGAGGAACTCTTTTATCTCAACCAATATGTAAATCAAGGCACATGTTCCTCTTTTGAGGAGCCACTTGGTTGTCCTTTTAAAGCTACACCCTGAAACACAAAGTTTGTGCACTTTCCCAAATTCTTTCTTGTCAATTCCCTTCCATTCATTACAGGGAACAAAAATGATTCTGTGGCTAAACTTGGTTTCCTTATTAGCAGTCCTCCATGGTAAGTATTTCCTCATTATTCATTCAACTTGTTCCTGTGTACAGGAGACCTTATTGATATACATTTTTTTTTAGGTGTCCAATCTGAGGTCCAGTTAGTGGAGTCTGGATGGGATGTGAGAAGACCTGGAGAGTCCCTCCATCTCTCCTGCCAAGCCTCTGGATTCACCTTCAGCAGCTATGAGATGCACTGGGTAAGACAGGCTTCTGAGAAAAGACTGGAATGTGTGGCAGAGATAAGTGCATCCTCCTTTCCAATTCATTACTCGGGTAAAGTCAAGGGTCGATTCAGTATATCCAGGGATGATTCCCTTAGCCAACTGTATTTACAAATGAACAATCTCAAACCAGAGGACACAGGAGTCTACTGCTGTGTGAGAGAATCACAATAAGAGGAAGTGAATCTGATGCCAAGCAAGAATCTTCTCATCAGAGCAGCTGTACAAATTGAGATCTTTATGGAAAGTTAAACTTGTGTAATTGGAACAGCCAATACGTCTCCAAGTGGAAGTGCGGGTCTGATCTTGAAATAAACAGTGTGGTAACTGGTTAGCAATTAGTATGGGAGAAAAAGAAAATCTCTGGTCAGTAGACGAAACTAGGTAGTTTTTAAAAGTTAAAATTTAATTAAAGGTAGAAATATGGATTAATGTCCTATAGTTCACCATTGATATAGTTTACAGTTCAGTCCTCTTTGATTCTCAGTATTGACAATTATACTCCATTTATCCTTGCATTGTATATGTGGACAACTTGCTTCAGCCAAGTTACCATAGACAATTGGCCATGGGCAACCATTGCGGCCAACTCACCATAGCCAACTTGCATTGGGATAACTCACCACAAAACAATTCAATGCTGTATTCATTTTTTCATTGTTACTTTTATTACTGGTGACCATGGTTTTGTCAACATTATTGTAACTCTTGTGATTCTGGATTGACTTTCTTTATTTTAATATTACTGGCCAGAGTTCCATCAAAATTAATTTAACTTCAGTATTTGTTGAAGTGTACTGTGGCATGTTAGCCACAGCAAGTTGTCCTGTGGTAAGTTGGCTGAGGCGAGTTGGCCATGGCGAATTATCCTATTCTATGTATATATTGTTCTTTTTTATGTTTCTTCTACATTAATATACGAGGGCTATCCACAAAATAGATTATGTTTTCATCTGTAGCAAGAAGGGGCAGAGCTAGCATGGCCATCTTTGGTCTGTGCGTCCGCCGCTCAGTCTGCATCTAGTCGTGCTAGTGGGACGTTCGTATCGTTGCCCGTTATTTCACAGCAAACATTTGAAATGTGTGCTGCAACTGAAAATCCCATGAGTTGTGAGGTGCGATCAGTGATAAGGTTTTTGTTGGCAAAAAAACATAAACCGATTGAAATTTTAATTGAAAAATTGAAAAACTAAGAAAAGCAATTCAGAATAAGTGTAGAGGAAAGTTAAGCTCAAAAATTTTGTTTTTGCGTGACAATGCCTGACCACACACAGCAAATCGCACTTGAGAAATCCTGAATGCTTTCAAGTGGGAGATTTTTCCTCATCTGCCCTACAGCCGATCTTGCACCAAGCGACTACCAGTTGTTTCCGAGGATGCAGACCTGGCTTGGAACAAAATTTTTGTTCAAAATCTACACACACCCATAGAACAAACAATCCTTAGCAACACAAACACTCTTTTTTTTCTTTGCCTGTCTTCATCTCAGCCCATGCCTATGACCGAGACAGATGTAAGTTGTCCTAAGCAACACTGATGTTAAAATAGTACTTTCTACTTGTTTCAAATTCTACAAAGAAAAACTCAAGGGGTGTTCATTAAAACTTGGCCATCCGTTACTTTGGAGAAAAGTCTCACAGGATCCAATCTGGGACACGTATATTTGCCTTCATTCCGAAAAGTTTGGTAAATGAGAATGACTGAGGAGAAAGTTCATGGAGATAGAAATGGCAGGGAAAGAACACAAGAAATGGAATCCAGGAGATACAGTCATCCAAGTAGAGCTGTCAGGATGGTGAGTCATGGCATCTGGATGTTTCTTTTTGGTTTGAAATGTTTCACTGCTTCATCAGGTCTAGATGCCTTGCTTCAACTTCCTGAAGACAGGATTGTTTTCAGTTGAGTCAAGAAAGAATGGAACTATGTTCCTGGGACTATGATGGCCCACAACCTCCACCTGAAAACCATTTTGGACCTTCAAGGCATTCTGAGTTGTTTCTTCCCCAGATCTTTCCTTTGAATGTTAATGAAGCCATATCTCCAGTCCCTGAGCAAAAAAGCATGATATAGAAGGGTTGCCCTCTTTATACTAATCAGTATGTAAATTCACAAAAGGCTTCCTGTTTTAAAATCTCAGCTGAAAAATCTCCAGAAAAAGTACGTCCTGTGTCATTTGGACCACTTTCCAGGCATCAAACATATTGCATCCCCCAAAATGGGCGGTAGTATTATTCTTCTACTGCACTTAATTTTCAGTTTATCCATCTTAAGAAGTGAGGTTATTTTTCTTCTCTCTCTCTCTCCACCCCGCTCTCCGTATACCTCTAACAATAACAACTTAACTGTAAACTATAACTATTACTTTCACATACAGTCTAAACTCTAAAGATAACTGAATGTAACTATACTTATTGTTTCCCAGGTATTAAATGCAGCATTCAGCTGGAACAATCTGGAGTATATGTGAAAAGACCTGGAGAATCCCTCTTGATCTCCTGCAAAGGCTCTGGTTTTAACTTTGGAAGCTATGGCATGCATTGGGTGAGACAGGCTCCAGGAAAAGGACTGGAATGGGTGGCAGTTATTTGGTATGATGCCAGTAGGCAAGAGTATGCAGAATCTGTCAAAGGACGTTTCATTATAACCAGAGACAATACCAAAAGTCTTGTGCATCTGCAAATGAACAGCCTCAAACCCGAGGACATGGCAGTCTATTATTGTACAAGAGCCACAGTGAAAGGAAGTGAATCTGAAGCCTATCAAGAACTTTTTCACCCTCTGAGCTCTTCTCCAAATTGATTCAGCCATAGAAGTTTTGATTTATGCTCTCCAACTGAGAAGCAGCCCATAAATTTACATCATAGCTAGTAGAAACCAAGATCTGATCTTGGATTAATCTGAAAAGAACCTGATTTGTATTTGTCTGAGGTGGGGGAGAGGGGAGGAAATTTCTTGGCAATAGAATCAAGCATGTAGTTTTATTTAAACCAAAATAAAGATTTTATTAGAGGAACCACTTTGTATTCATCAATTTGGAATGCCATAGATGTCAGTCAGTCAGGCAGACAGGCAGACAGACAGACAGATGGATGGCCAGATGGACAGACAGATAATGATAGATAGATGATAGATAGATGATAGATAAATTGATTGATAGGTAGATTTATAGATTTTTTTAACATATTCTACACACACACACACACACACTGAAACAGGAATACATTGTCATCATAAGTATTAAAATAAACTTTTTTAATTATTGGAAAAATGGGAAGGGTTACCTTTGATTAAATAAAAATGTAGCTTTGCAGTGTGGATGTTGTAAGACTCATCAAAGAGTCGAAAGGGATGGAATTTCAAAACAATAAAAAAGCAGCAACATAATTCAAATAGAACATAAATAGGACACAAATATATCAAACTTATATTACTGAATCATTTCAGAGAGCTCCTCAGAGGCAGAGAAAGTTCTTGACAGGTTTCAGATTCACTTCCTCTCACTGTGTCTCTCACACAATAATAGACAGCTGTGTCCTCTTCTTTCAGATTGTTCATTTGCAGATACAACAGACTATTTGAATCATCTCTGGAGGTTGTGAAGCGTCCTTTGACTTTGTCTGAATAGTAAGTACTAGATGAGTGAATCCTTGCTACCTACTCCAGTCCTTTCCCTGGTGACTGTCTTACCCAGTTCATCCAGTAACTGCTGAAGGTGAACCCAGAACCTTGGCAAGATAGATGGAGGGACTCTCCAGGTCTTCTCATGTCTCCTCCAGACTCCACCAACTGTATTTGAGATTGGACACCTAAAATGAAAGGAGTTTCAGTGAGCCCTCCTATATAAAACAATTAAAAGGGAATAAGCTGAATAAGGAGGAAAAATATTACCTCTGAGTAGAGAAAGTAAGAACAACAAGTTTTGCCACAGAACCATGTTTATTTCCTCTAGAAAAGGATTCAGGGAAGGGCTTAAATTTTTTGTAGCCTGAAAAAGGAAAACTTGTGGTTCCTTTAAAGGGCAAATTGTGTCCTGATTTACATATTGCTTGGTTAAAAGAGACTCTTAGGGCAGTCACTTTTTCTTTCCTTGCACAGACTTTACATGCATTATTTTCAAATGATGTTCTAATCTTAAGAAAACTGATGACATCATAAGTGGACATAGGTTAAGAAAAAGAACTTATACATGGACCCAAACACTTTCACAATGCTTGTTTTTTTTTAAAATCACATTAAAAATTAAATAAAGAACCTCTCTTCTCTATAATATAGCAGTAAAGTCAAAAGTTTCCACTGTCCAATCATGTCCAGCTTTAGGGGATGATGCCCAAGTCCGTTTCTTAGCCAAAGATTCCAGCATTGTCTGAAGACATTTCCATAGCCATGTGATCAACATGACAATACACTGAGACACACAGAATGCTGTTAACTTCCCCCAAATTGGTACCTATTTCATCCACTCCCATTTTCCTGCTTTTGAACAGTTAAATGGGCAGGAGATAACACCAGAAAAGGAGCTCACTCCATCATAAGAAACTCAGGTTTCAAACCTGGCATATCATCTTCAAAACTGACAATTTCAAGGTCTTTTGATGTTTTCTAACATGCCTCTTTCAAATATTCTTAGTGCTTGTTCATCACTTGTTGTCTGAATCACTTTTTCCTTGTTTTTATTACTCTAACGAAAAGCTTGCTTTCACTTTTTCACAAAATTCATAAAGTTATAAAGTTAAATCAAGACTGTAGGGAGAATGCAAGAAAACTGGAAAACAAATGCATTGGTGAGTTTTTTATCCCAACCAATATGTAAATCAAGTCACAGTTTCCCCCTTTAAAGAGCCAATTGGTTTTCCTTCTCAGGCTACACCCACCAAAACAAAGTTTGTGCACTTTCCCAAATCCTTCCTCATCAACTGCCCACCCATTCATTGCACAGAGCAAAAATGCCACTGTGGCTAAAATTGTTGTACTTACTTGCAATCCTCCATGGTAATTTTTTCCTCCCTAATTATCTTCTTTCCATTTTAATTCTTGTACACAGGAGAGCTTACTGATATACCTTTCTTTTTAGGTGTCAAGTCTCAAGTCCAGTTGGTGTAGTCTGGAGGAGATGTGAGAAGACCTGGGGAGTCCCTCCGTCTCTCCTGCCAAGCCTCTGGTTTCACCTTCAGCAGCTACAGGATGGGCTGGGTGAGACAAGCTCCAGGGAAAGGACTAGAATGGGTGGCATCAATTTACTCATCTAGCATTAACTACTCAGACAAAGTGAAAGGATGCTTCACCATCTCCAGGGATGATTCCCGCAGCCAGCTTTATCTGAAAATGAACAATCAGAAAGAAGAGGACACAGCTGTCTATTACTGTGTGAGAGACACAGTGAGAGGAAGTGAATCTGGAGACCCTCAAAAACTTTTTCTGCCTCTGAGCAGCTCTCCAAAATGATTCATAGGAGTCTGTATTTGTGTTTTATTTATGTTCTACTTGAATTGTGTGGTTGTCTTTTTTTTTTAATTCCATCACTTTTGACTCTTTGCTGAGTCCCACAACTTCCACACTGCAAAGCTAGATTTTTGTTTAATCAAAGGTAACCATTACCACTTTTCCAATAATTTAAAAAAGTTTCTCTTAATACTTATTATGAAAGCCCCCAAATCTATTTGTCTTTCTGTGTGTGTGTGTCTGTAGGGTACGTTAAAAGTTATGTGAGTGGAGAAATCTCTTTTATCCAAAAACATTTGTAAATTAAGGACCAATAGACAATGCCTCCTGACTTGACCTATATCAATCTGTTTGTATGTATGTACTATGTCTATCGATCATCTATCTATCTTTCATGTCTATCATTCATCCACCTACCCATCTGCCCATACATCCATCCATTTATTCATCACATTTTCTAAAATGAAAATCCATACCCCCCTGACTGTAATGTAAAGATAAATTCAAATGTTTGCACTGGTCCAGTATTGTCCAGCTCTAGGAGGTGATGCTCAAGTTCATTTCTTAGCCAAAAGAGCCAGCATTGTTTGAAGAAATTGTGTTCTCTCCTCACTTTGGACACCAGGGGGCAATGTTGACACATGAAATACCATGGTTTATGGGTGAGGGTGGGGGAGGGAATAAATCAATTTAAAATAGATAATGTCTAATTTTATGTTGGATGCAGATCCCTCATCCGAGCCTTCCCCAGGTTCCAGGACTGGCCCATGTTACTTCCCATCATCCGACTCTTCTGCCAGATCCACAGACCGTGGATCGACCACAACACCCAGATCCTGGATTGGCTAATCAGGATTCACCAGCATATAGTTATATTTCTAGAATTCTTTTGGAAGAAAATATCCTGAAAGAGAATGAACTTTGAGGAAAATGGCTTTAAATTTCCAGTTTTAACTTCCCTATTGGTAAAATGATCTGGCTTCTGAGAAAAACAAAAACAAAATGTGGAATTTTATCCTTTGCTGTCATGGCAGAAATCTGAAAATGAAACTTCAGGATAAATTTTCTTAATATCCAAACCGTCATTCACATATTGAGGAAAAATCTGGATTTAAAGAATCTCCTCAGAGGATTTCAAAGCTATGTCTTCTCCTCACTTTGGACACCAGGGGCAATGTTGACACAAAAACTACCACACTTTATGGGTGAGAGTGAGAAAGGGAATAAATCTATTCCAAATAAACAATGTCTAATTTTGGAGGTGTGATAGTTGTTATTTCGGTATTGGTTCCCTGAAAGTCTCTCAAGAAAATTCCACCTCTCAGGAGGCTACAATCCTCCCTGTGAATTAGAAAATAAATCATTAAATAAAAAGGATGTACATCTCATTTCTGGTTTTGTCATCAAAAAAAATTGTCCAAGTAGTTAAAATCTTTGATCAAATGAAAAATATTAACAATAACAAAATAAAATATAATAAAGGGATATTGTGTCAGTTTTCTGTGGTGAACATGTAAAAAAAGGTTTATTTTTAAATGGACATCAGATGTGTACACTAATCCGGAAGACTTTGGGGGTAAATCTACAATTGAAAGCAGAAACTTTTTTCTTTGGACTAATAGAGAAGCAACTAGAAAAAAGAACTCATAAAATTTTGCTTTTATATATGATAACTGCTGAGATAATATTATATTCTTCAAAATGGAAAAAACCTCAATACCACGCACAATGGAGCAATGGGAGGTAAAAATGATGAAATCTACAGAGAAGGCTTATTTAAAATTTTTGGTCAGAAAATTATTTGTAAACTTTTCATGAAAGAGAAAAAGCACACAATCACAATTTGTGTATTTGATGATTGGTTAAAAATAGATAATAGAAAAACACAAGCTCTTTTTATAATCAAAATTAATATTATAAATGTACTTATATATTCAGCAGAAGAAATGCCAAGATCCTTTTTTCTGTTTCTTTTCAGTCTCGTTCTGAACTTTTTTCCTTCCCTTTCTCCTTCATTCCTTATATATATTTATGATTGTCCTTCTTGGTGAATCAACTGTGGAGGAGTAACAACTGATAAAAAAAATCCACACAAAATAGCATTTAGAACAAAAACTGCTTTCAGTTCTTTTGAGATTTCTTCAAAAGGTCACATTAAAGGGAAAAATGGATAAAACCTTCCCTGAACTTAGATGCGTTGCTGTTTCCATGTTTTTTAAGATGCCTCTTTCAAATGTTCTTAGCGCTTGTTCATCATTTGTTGCCTGAATCATTTGTGCTGGTCTTTATTTTTATTACTGTACTTAAAGATTGCTTTCACTTTTCTAAAAACTGAAAAGATATAAAGTTAAATCAAAACTGTACGGAGTGTGCAAGGAAATTATAAGGTGAATGCAGTGGTGAGTGCTTTTATCACAACCAATATGTAAATCAAGTCACAGTTTCCCCCTTTAAAGAGCCAGTCAGTTTTCCTTTTCAGGCTACACCCACCAAGACAAAGTTTGTGCACTTTCCCAAATCCTTCCTCATCAACTCCCCACCATTCATTGCATAGAGCAAAAATGCCACTGTGGGTAAAATTGTTGTCCTTACTTGCAGTCCTCCATGGTAATTGTTTCCTCCCTAATCATCTTCTTTCCATTTTAATTCTTGTACACAGGAGAGCTTACTGATATACCTTTCTTTTTAGGTGTCAAGTCTCAAGTCCAGTTGGTGGAATCTGGAGGGGATGTGAGAAGACCTGGGGAGTCCCTCCGTCTCTCCTGCCAAGATACAAACTCAAGGTCAATCACACCACATTTGATTGCCAGAAATACAATTTCAGCAACAGTGGTCAATGTCTGGAGTACTTTACCTGACTGTGGTTTCTTCTTCAAACCCCCAAAACTTTAACCTTAGGCTGTCTACTATTGACCTCATCCCTTTCCTTAGAGGTCTGTAGTGGGTGTGCATAAGCGCACCAACATGCCTACCATCCCTGTCCTATTGTTTCTTTTATTTTTCTTATATGTATCCATGTATTCATAACTATGTTTTTACTTATACCTATTATCTTTTAAGCAATTGACAAACCAAATAAAATAAATAAACAAATACTCCAGGGGTCACAAAATGCATCAGTTTAAGCAACACAGAGCTACAGAGACTATATCATTCTTATATGGTTACCTGAAGTTCCCACCAGGGTGGTTTTTCCTTTGTGGCCTAAAAGCCTACTCATACTTTCCTCCCAATGCCACTGGCGGCCCTTGCACCTTAGGAAGATTAACCATGCTTATGCTGTCCTTTCAGAGATAACATAGGAGAGCCTTCCAAACCTTAGACTCAGACTGTGACTCAAAAGTCTCCCTTCTCACAAAAGCAGAATATGTCTCATTAGCAATATTGCTAGTGGGAGTGCCAGGATTAGCGGTGAGAAATTCTAGAAATCTGAATAGAGTAGCATGTACCCTAGTCAAAAGTTTGAATTCGACCACCCTTGCCTCGGATGCCCTCAACAGAGAACTGAGGGAGGTCAGAGAAGCCACCCTGGAGAATAGGGCAGCAATAAACTTTCTCCACAATTATGGCTGAGAACCATTCCAGGGGATGTATTGTTTTAATCTAGATGAGATGTCAGGACTCATAGAAAGGGATATCCACAACCTGAAAGAGCTAGCCCAAAATATTGGTCATGAACAATCATTCTTAGACTTTTCATGGGTCTTCTTGTGGCTACCATATCTCCATTGGCTTAAAGTCCTTATGACAACCATAGTCACTATCTGTGTCCTTGGAGCCATCCTATATTGCTTCTGTTGATGTATATCACCCTGCCTCAGTTGCCTAAAAACCTGTATCCCCACTCCTAAACCAGAATTGAAAGGGAGACAGGCAGCCGTAATGATGATCTAGATTGAACATGAATATCAAGTGTACCCAGAAACCCAATTAGAAGAAACCCTCCAGAAAAAAATGAGGGATTGTAGGAAGGGAATATGAAGAAGACACATAAAATCATAAGGAAAAGCCAAATAAAATACATTGGGAATAGCCAAGTAAAAGCCAGACCACAATCAAGAGCTACTAAGATCAGGAAGTTATCTCAGAGTAAACACAAACACTTTAGAATGAGAAACTGACAGCCAAGAAGGGAGAAGACAGAAATAGAAAGATTTCAAGATAGGATAACATAAAGAAATACAAAACGCCTAAAGCAGTTGACCAAGATTACGAGGGAAAGCTAACAGGGAAACACCCAAGATCAATCACGAACACCATACCGATTTCCAAAGACACTTAGGACAGATAAGAAGATTGGATCAGGAATCCGATCAAGCCACAGAAAGCACTCCCTGCCAGCCCTCCAAACAAGCCCAAATAAGGAATAAATCTATTAAGCACAAGAATCATACAAGGCACTAATCATTAAAGGTAACAAACGGGTTGAAACACAACTTCCTAAGGGAAAAAAGGGTATACAAATCTCCAGTTTCTCACAGTCAAGTTGCTAGTCCAGGAATGCATGTCCTCGCTGCCGCTTGTGCCACGTGTACTCCTTCCCGCTACAAATAAGGAAGACCTTGTTTTCAGCAGCTGTTTCCGCTTCTATTTCTATGCCGTGCCGGGGACGCTTCCCAGTGGGAAATTCAAACCCAGTGGAGGAGATTTCACACTAAATCCAATACTCTTTTACTAATCATGGCAGAAATCTGAAAATGAAACTTCAGGATAATCGTTCTAAATATCCAAACTGCCATTCACATATTGCGGGAACATCTGGATCTAAAGAATCTCCTCAGAGGATTAGAAAGATGTGTCATCTCCTCACTTTGGACACCAGGGGGCAATGTTGGCACACGAAACTCCATGGCTTATGGGTGAGGGTACGGGAGGGAATAAATCAATTCCAAAGAGATAATGTCTAATTTTGGAGATGTGATAGTTGTTATTTCTGCGTTTGTTCCCTGAAAATCTCTCAAGAGAATTCTTCCTCTCAGGAGGCTAGAATCCTCCCTGTGAAAAAAGTATTATTAAAAAAAAAATAGAGAGATGCATATCATTTCTGTTTTTGTGATCAGAAAAACTGTCCGGGTGGTTAAAATCTTTGATGAAATGTAAATAAACAAACAAACAAACAAAAAATAAAGGGATGTTTTGTCAGCTTTTTGTGAACATAAAAAAAAAAAAAAAGCTTTAAATATGGACATCAGATATGTACACTAATCCAGAAGATTTTGAGAGTAAAGCTACAATTGAAAGCAAAAACTTTTCTCTTTGAATTAAAAGACAAGCAATTAGAAAAAAAAGGCTGATAAATATTTTCTTTTATATATGATAACTGCAGGATTTCATCCTCAAAAATGAAAAGTCCCAACACTAGCCACCCTGGAGCAAGCTATGATTTGTGGTCTTGACGACTAGAAAAATGGATAAGAAAAAAACATGGGCTCTTTTTTGTAATCAGAGTTAACATTATAAACATAGTTATATTTGCTGCACAAGTAATACCAAGATCCTTTTTTCTGTTTCTTTTCAGTCTCATCATTCTTAACATTAAAGTTTCCTTCTTTGCTTCCTTGCTCCCCCCTCTATCTCTTCTCCCCTTTCCTTCTTTCTATCCTTCCTTTTACAAAGTGGTTTATAATTATGTTATATTCTACACAATTTTGGTGACTTTTTCAAATTGCAATTATTACTTTTATCATTACTATTACTTTTATTATTATTATTACTACTACTACTATTACTACTATTATTATTATTATTATTATTATTATTATTATTATTATTATTATTATTATTTCAATTTTTATGGCTGTCCTTTTTGATGAATCAACTCTGGGCAAGTAACGACTGACAAAAACACCACACAAAATATCATCTAAAACAAAATGGTCTGCATTCAGTTCTTTTTGGGTTTCTCCAAAAGGTCATATTAAAGGGGGAAATGTATAAAAACCTTTCCTGAACTTAGATGTTCAGCTTTTTTCATGTTTTAACATGCCTCTTTCAAATGTTGTTAGTGCTTGCTCATCATTTGTTCCCTTGAATCACTATTTTCTTATTTTTATTATTCAAATTTAAAGGTTGCTTTCATTTTTCCTAAAACTGAAAAGTTATAAAGTTAAATCAACACTGTAGGGAGAATGCAGGAAAACTGGAAAGCAAATTCATCAGTGAGTTCTTTTATCTCAATCAATACGTAAATCAAGTCACAACTTCCCCCTTAAAAGAGCCAATTGGTTTTCCTTCTCAGGCTACACCCACCAAAACAGTTTGTGCACTTTCCTGAATCCTTTCTCATCAACTCCCCACCATTCATTGCACAGAGCAAAAATGATTCTGTGGCTAAACTTGGTGTCCTTCCATGGTAACTGTTTCCTCCCTGTTCAGCTACTTTTCATTTTAATTCTTGTATACAGGACAGATAACTGATACACCTTTTTTTTAGGTGCCAAGTCTCAAGGCCAGTTGATGGAGTCTGGAGGGGATGTCAGAAGACCTGGGGAGTCCCTCCGTCTCTCCTGCCAAGCCTCTGGGTTCACCTTCAGTAGCTATTACATGCACTGGGTGAGACAGGCACCAGGGAAAGGACTCGAATGGGTGGCAAGGATCATGTTGGATCTGGGAGGATGGTTCAAGAATGGAGGCAAGACTCAGATAACAACAACAGCTCTTTATTAGTGACTTCAGATCTGAGCAAAGAATCCCAGCCACAGCAGCCCCTTATATACGGCTGGCTGCAGCTAGGCAGCCCATGAAGGCGATTTGAGTTTGCCGCTCTTAGCTGGGCCAATCGCGGCAGCCCGTTTACTAGCCAATCGCATCAGTCTGCGCCGACCAATCATGATCTGCTATTCGTGGGCCAATCAGAGTTGTAGGCTTTGAAGCCTGCTAGTCCGGAACACCCCTCCCCTCTTGGTTCCATTTAAGGGGTGGAGTTATATAGTCTCGTAGGTACGCAGGTCTTCATACCTGTCTACCCGACTTACGCAATTCCAATTGTCCATGTTCAAATTCGGGTTCTGATGGACTGTTTGCTGGATCTAGCTGGAACGGTGAACTGGTGCCATGGTGGGACTCTCCTCTGATGCCCCTGGGGTGATTGAGTCCTCAGCTTCGCTGCTACCGCTATGGCTCCCCGGACTCACTGAACCTGCTTGGCTGCTGCTTCTTGGTGAAGTGTTCATCTGCCCAGGTTCAACTACAGCTGGTGAGTATTGCAAGCCATGGTGTGGTGATCTCGGGGTTAGTTCTGAATGAACAGGTGTTGGTTCTATTTCCGGGCTCACGGCTTCCCCTCCCCCCCTGGTGTAGAGGCTGGGGTCAGGAATGGAAGTTGTGGTCAGTCTGGAGCATAGCTGG
The DNA here is from genome assembly GCF_900518735.1 of Pseudonaja textilis. Next base: position 284,046 of record NW_020769571.1, read on the forward strand.
TCAATATGGTGTTTCCACGCTCTGCCATCAGTGGTCAGTAGATGGTAGGAGCGGAGACCCGTGACTTGAGTTATTTGAGCAGGAATCCAGAGGGGATCCCCAGAAATTTTTTTTGCAAATACAAGGTCTCCTACCTTAAAGGCGCGATGCTTGCTGCTGGAACCCAGGGGCTTTTTCGGGGTGTAGGCAGGGTGCAAGTGGTCTAGAGGCGATCTGAGTTTCCTGGCCATCAGGAGTTCAGCTGGGCTCTTGTTAGTCATGCTGTTAGGTGTGATGTGTTGGAGAAGCAGCATTCTAGTGACTTTATCGTGGATGTTACCTTGTTCCATTTTCTGTAGGGTTTTCTTTGTGAACTGAACCATTCATTCAGCCCTACCATTCGCCGCTGGATGAGCCGGCAATGTGAGTGCGTGTCAAATACCCCGTTCAGCTAGGTATTGTTCAAAAGCTAAGGCAGTAAATTGGGGCCCATTGTCAGAAACCAGGACATCGGGTAGGCTGTGTGTGGCAAAGAGTCTGTTCAATTTCTTGATGACTGCCTCTGTAGTGGTTGTTTTCATTTTATTGACCTCGAGCCAGTTAGAATACACATCTACAGTTATTAGGAAAGTGTGGCCTCTAGTAGGTCCTGCAAAGTCAATATGAATGCGTGCCCATGGCCCCCTGGGTGTTTCCCATTCTGCTGGTGGAGCTTTTGGTGGGGCTGAGTGGTTTTCCTGGCATCTGTTACAGGAGGCGACCCAGGTTTCAATTTGTTTGTCCATACCTGGCCACCAGGCGTAACTTCTTGCCAGCGCTTTCATACGCATGATGCCTGGGTGTCCATTGTGTAGCATTCGCAGGACTTTTTTTTGAAGTTTAATTGGTATGACGACTTGGTCTCCCCATAAAGCGCACCCTCTTTGAGAGAAAAGTTCTGTCTGTCTGTTTTTGAATGGTTTAAAGGTTTCCTTGGACTCGTATTCTGGCCATCCTCTCTCCACCCAGCCAAGAACTCGTGCCAAACATGAGTCTCTTTTGGTTTCAAAGGCAATGTCCTGGGCCATTAGTGGAGGTGAGGGAATTGTCTCAATTTGTAGTATTGGGAGCGTGGGAGCTGGGTCTTCCTGCGGCTCGGGTAGTGGCGAGCAGCTCAAGGCATCAGCATGAGGAATAGGTTTTCCCCGGCGATATCTTAGTTGATAGTCGTAGGCAGCCAGGAATTCCGACCATCACGTCATTCTGAGGGAAAGAATGTGTGGGGTAGGTTTGTCACCCGCCAGAATGCCAAGTAATGGCTTACGATCCGTGATAATGGAAAATTGTCTCCCATATACATATTCATGAAATCTTTTAATCGCAGAGACAATAGCAAGGGCTTCCTTATCTAGGTGGCTATAGTTTCTTTCTGTTTTTGACAGAGTTCTTGAAAAAAATGCAATTGGTGCCTCTGAGCCATTTGGTAGGACGTGGCTCAGGATGGCCCCCATGCCAAACGGTGAGGCATCACAAGTAACAGTCAATGGGAGTGTCTCATTATATTGAATTAGCATTGCATCAGAGGTGAGGAGGTCTTTTACTTGCTGGAAGGCATGTTCCTCCCGACGTCCCCAAATCCAGGAGGCCCTTTTATCGAGTAGCCTATGAAGGGGCTCAGCAAAACTTGCCTTCTGGGGTAGTAAGATGTTATAAAAGTTAATAAGTCCCAGGAAGGCTTGGAGGTCAGTTTTGTTTTTGGGTCTTGGGGCATTTTTGATGGCTGCCAATTTCTTTTCTGTAGGGTGGATTCCTTCTTTGTCAAGAAGGTAGCCAAGAAACTCCACCCTTTCTGTGCATAGCTGGCACTTTTCCTTCTTAACTTTGAGGTCAGCATCTTTGAACCTTTTTAGGACTGTTCTGAGGCGTTTCTCTAATTGACTTTTTGTTCAGTACGTCATCAAAATAGGGCACGACCCCTTTTATGCCTTGTAATAGTCTCTCCAACAGGCTTTGAAAAATGCCTGGTGCTACGCTTACGCCAAACTGGAGCCTGTTACATTTGAATGCGCCACGATGTGTAACTATATTTTGGGCTTCTGCAGTTTCGGTATCAACTGGCAGCTGTTGATACGCTTGGGCCAGATCTAGTTTTGCGAATATTTTGCCACCCCCAAGTGAATGTCGGAGATGCTGAATGACTGGTACTGGATAGGCGCTCTGTTGCAGTGTGTGATTGAGGCTGGCCTTGTAGTCACCGCAGATTCTCAAAGACCCGTCAGGCTTTATGGGGGTGACAATTGGTGCCTCCCATTGGGTGTGGTCAATGGGCTCTAACACGCCTTGTGCAATTAATTTGTCCAGTTGCTCATCAATTTTGGGTTTGAGAGCAAAGGGAACTCGACGTGGCTTTAGGCGAATGGGCGCAATGTCGGGGCGAAGATTAAATGAAATAGGGGACCCCTTGTACTTGCCTAAGTTTTCGCTGAACACTTCTCGGAAATCGTGGATGAGGGCTGCCTCCCAGTCATCGTCTTCAATATGATGGATGCCAGCCATTCTGATTCCCAAAGGCCCGAACCACTGAAGGCCCAATAGACTTGGCCGGTCTCTGTCTACAATGGTGAGTGGTAGAATTGCATTATGTCCTTTGAAAGAGACCTGGAAATGGCGGGTACCTGTGACTGGAATCCAGTTGCCTTGATAATCTTTCAGTATGAGTCTCTGACTGCTGAGGTCTTGGCGTCAGATGTTGGGAATCAGTTGCTTGAGTGTTTTCCAGGATACCATGGATAGTGAGGACCCAGAGTACTTCTATGATGCAAGATTTATTTTCAATGGTGACCTTTACATGGATTTTCTTAGCATCTAGCGATGAAGCATGGCCGATGGTGATGGTTTGATGAGCCTCTTCTTGTCCGGGCATGCCGTTAAACCTTCGAGGTCTGCTGTACTGGTTCCACTGGTTGCTAGGATGGTCCCTCTGTGTGGTGGGGTTGCCATCATTCCTTTTCGGGCTGCTCCCTCTCCATCTGGGGCTGGAATTTCTTTTGTTTCTGCATGCTTTCGCAATATGTCCTCTTTTTTCGCAAAAACGACACATGGCGTCTAAGAATCTACATTCGGATCGAGGATGGTTTCTCCTGCATCCGGCGCATTGGTAGTTGGATTTACGACCCCGCGGGTCCCGTTGCTCACTTTCTGACTGGAGTCTGTGGACTTCTTCCTCCTCGCTGTCTGAGGATGACTCGACATCGTCATGATGGGTGGTCAATGTGTACTTGTCTGAAGGTTTCCCAACATCGTTGGTGGGTTGGCAGTTGGTTCCGCTGGTTCGGCACATCCATGCTGCTGATTTACGAGTGGCTTCAGCTGTGGTGGCATCTGCTATGGAATCTGCAAGTGAGATGTCTCCCTTGGCCATGATCTTGCTCTGGACAGTTGGATCTCTAAGGCCAAGGACGATTCGGTCTCTCATGGTTTCTTTGAGATTGGCGAAGCCACATAAACTGCCCAGGTTTCTCAGGTCTGCCATGAAATCCCCGATGCTCTCACCTTCATGCTGGTCCCTCTGATAGAACTCGTGTCTGCAAATGAGAGTTGGTACTGCTGGGGTGTAGTGGTTGCGCAGGATGGGAGCAAGGGTGTCCCAATCCATTGTTTTAACTTCAGCTGGTTTCGCTAATGCTTTAGCCATCTTAAAAATGGCAGGTCCACAATGCGTTAGAAAAATGGCTTGTTTCTTGCTGGGTGTGGCATCTTTGAGGTTGTTGGACTCGAGGAACATTTGAAATCTGTCCATATATGAGTCCCAGTCCTCGCTAGCTGGATCGAATGGGGCGGGTGGTATAGCACTGCTGGCCATGTCGCCGTTGTTGCGCTCTGTCAGCCACATGCTCCTTCAGCTAGCTCAAATTCAGTAGACTTCATTGTCTCCGCATCCCATCCTCATCGCCAGTGTTGGTCTGGGAGGATGGTTCAAGAACGGAGGCAAGACTCAGATAACAACAACAGCTCTTTATTAGTGACTTCAGATCTGAGCAAAGAATCCCAGCTGCAGCAGCCCCTTATATAGGGCTGGCTGCAGCTAGGCAGCCAATGAAGGTGATTTGAGTTTGCCGCTCTTGGCTGGGCCAATCGCGGCAGCCCATTTACTAGCCAATCGCATCAGTCTGCGGCGACCAATCACGATCTGCTTTTTGCGGGCCAATCAGAGTTGCAGGCTTTCGAGCCTGCTAGTCCGGAACAGATCGGAACATACTCATCTCCAATAAGCTATTCAGACAAAGTCAAAGGACATTTCACCATCTCCAGGGATGATTCCTGCAGCCAGCTGCATTTGCAAATGAACAATCTTAAAGTGGAGGACACGGCAGTTTATTACTGTGCGGGAGACACAGTGAGAGGAAGTGAATATGATGCCAAACAAGAACCTTCTTATCAGAGCAGCTCTACAAACTGAGTTCATGTCCAAAAGTTGATTTTGTGTAACTGAAAGAGCCAGTAAATCTCCCTGGAAGCTCAGGACTGATCCTGGCCTAAATAGTGTGGAACCTGGTAGCAGTTTTATAGGGAGGAAAAACAACAACAATAATCTGTGGTCAGTAGGCAAAACTTTTTAAAAAGTTAAAATTTATTTCAAGGCACAGATATGGATTGATGTCCCACAATTCATCCTTGATATATTTTGCAGTTCAGTCCTTTTTGATTCTCAGTATTGACAATTCTCCTCAATTTAATTCCATTGCATACATTGATATTTCTTTTCACTTCTTCTACATTAATATATATTCAATCCTCATAATCTTGAAGCTCTGGCTGAGCCAAATAAGAGAAACATTGGTCATGGCAAACCTCCCCTTCCAGAAATTCTGTGAGACTGAATATTTTGGGCTACCATCCTGCCTTGGTAGCTCCTGCTGCAACTTCATACCTAATAGAATAGGTGCTTTGACTTGGCTTACCTCCCACTAACAATTGGGAGTGACAGCTATTAGAATCTCTCAATCAACTTGATGGGTGTTAGTACTCTCCCTGAAAGTCATTGAGGCCACTTGGAGATATCTCTGTGCCCTCACGATCACCTGAATTTTGCAAATGGGTGTGGAACCTTCTTTTTTTTTTTAACAAATTTATTAATTTTCAAAGAGAGTACACAGACAAACAAAACATAAGACATAAGAACATAAAACGTCTTTTCTAACAACTGCTTAACAAAACAAATAAGACATCTCATTTAAGTACAATATAGTTCTAAATTATCACGTTTCCACACACAATTTAATATGCATCTTATATATTCAACTTCATATCTTATTACTGTTTTCCATCTTCTCACTGTTTCTTCCTTTATTTCTGTTCAATTTTATTCACTAAACTTATACGTTCATGTATTTCATATTACTAGATTTCATATTATTACTATTTCATATGTTCTTATCCAACATCATTACTCCTCAATAAACAAACATAAACTAACAAAACACATAATATAAAAACATAAAACTTCTTTTTAGAAAGCGGCTTAACCCTGGGTTATTACTTTTTGTACAGACATAAATCAAATTCATGCTCACCTTATATACTATTTCATATCTTATTTAAAATTCTATATTTTGCGTATATCTTCTCCCCTCTTTTCACCCTCTTAATTCTATTTTATTTATTTAATCTCAATTTAAATCATTACACTTGTATCTTTTGTCCGTTCTTTTTCAATTATCCATTTATCTTTCTCTTTAACACAAACTTTTTCCTGTAGTGACTGGTTGAAGTATGGCATCTTTCTATTTTCCCCCCAAATTTAACACTTAAAATAATACATAGTTTCTATTCTGATTCTGCTTAGTACATTCTACATAACATTTTAAAATATAAAACATAATGATCTTATAGTATATTAAAAATAATGTTCCATAACAAGTTAGTTAATTAAACTAATTACACATTAATTACACATTCCCTACAGTATTCTATTAACACATATTTCAAATACAAATACTAAAATACAATCTTGTATACTTTTGCAGAATCTCTTTTCAGATTATGTTTTACCCTTTATCTCTGAAAAAAAAATTGTTTATTAACATCTTGTTTTAAGCCTTTATAACTTCCCTTCACTTTATCCCTTCCTTCCTTGTCAAATCTAACCTTTTTACACCCTCCTCAATCTCCAGCTTTTTAGTCTCCCCTCTCTGTTGTATTCCTCTTTTCTGTTGCTTTCTATCATTATATCGATTTTTCACCTTACTTTTCCCTTTCTTGGTTGTTTTTTTAGAACTTAAATTCTTCATTTTTTTCTGCTTTTTACCCTTTTTTAAAATCATATGTCCATTAAAGATGGCTTCTTCTTCATCATCCCAGCCTTTTTCTTGTTGCATTTCCTGATAAGCAGAAATCGCCATTTCTAAAAAGCAAAGGATAGATCCAAAAGAACCCTTGCCTTCCTCTTCCTCTTCTCTTAATTTTTCAAATTGCATTTTCAGTTCTTCAACAGATACCATTGTGAAAGAATTTATTTTTTAAACAATCCAAATGTTTTCTTAGTCTTTCAAAAGATAGTTAAGGTCCCAAAGTCATCAAGCAATCAAAATCAGCACAATCAGCACAGTCTGTTTCACTTTCTTCTACTTTCTCTTCCTGGGGCAAAATTCAATTACACAATTCCAAGGTATTTTTTGGAAGTTTTATTGCGATTTAATCTCTAATCTTATAAAACTCCAAGCAGTCTCCTTCAACAAACATTAGTATAAATCATTTACCTCTCTTCCTTCCCACTTAAAGCAAAAAGATTTTAATTTTTAAATATCAGTGTTTAGAAATCTAATGTCCCCTTGGCTTCAATTTCGAAAGTTAGTACCTTCTGCTGCCAAAGTGGGTATTTCCGATTTCCATCTGCTGTTTCCGTGGGAAGGAAAGTGAGGAGAAAAAAAAAAACTTTCCCTTTACTTTCCACCGCAGCTTAATGATCTTCTGGGAAACAATATATCACTTAAAAGGCCAAAGTTCCAGGGTATTCAGATGTTAATTGTCGTCCCGGTTCAGCCAAAAGCTTTCTCTGTCTTCACTTCCTCCAGCACATAACTTGTCCGGCTGAGACTTCCAGTTTGTCGGCTTCGGTAACAGCAGGGATTCGCTTTTCTCTGCGATCCCTGCTGTGTTAGCCGCCTTGGTGCCTCCGATCCTGACGGATTTGGAGGCTAAGGCTGCCCTGTTGGGGCAGCTGAAGAAAGGGGGGATCCGGACAGGGGTTGAGGGGTATCGCAACCCCCCCCCAGCCGGCAATAACCCCCTTCTCTCAAGACAGTGGAGAGGTGGTCTTTATGGCCGCCATAAAGAAGCCGGCAACTGGATAAAGAATGTGCAGGAGGAAGAAGAAGGAGTTTTAAAATGAAAGTTTTTTCCTTGGTCGAACTGGGACCTTAAGGACATATTCAACACCTGGAAAAGTATTGGCTTGGATGCTACAATGTTCCCGATTGATGTTTTCAGCTGCGAAGAAAAGTGATGAAAAGGGGAAGTTACTCTCCCTCCCTTATGGAATTAACAAATGGACAAGGGAAACCAGACTTTTGATAGAAGGTAAAACCTAAACTCCTTTGTTATAAGTGGGAAGGGAGAGGCTTGGAAAAAAATTTTTTTACTCTAAGACTTTGCTGGAGGAGATGCCTTGAAGATAAAGAGAATAGAAATTAATTCTAAAAAAGATTTAAAGCACAGATTGGACGTTTTTTCTTTCCCTAATTTGACTTCACCCCTAGAAGAGAAATTGTAAAAAGAAGAAGCTTGTACTCTGCCTGGACTGTTTGATGACTGCGGGATTTTGGGACTTTTGGGAACTGTTTTAAGTTTGGAAATAATTGATTGGCTTAATAATAAGAAGAAGATACAGAAAGAGAAGAAGAAACAGTTCAAAATGGCTCTATCTCTTGATGAACTAAAAAAAACAATATTTAAAAATAAGGAAAGAAGGCAAAGATGTTATGGGAGAAGCCCTTTGTTTCCTAGATATGGCGCTTGTCATGTGTCAGCAAATTAAACAACAGCTGGAAGAAGCCGAGGAAGAAGAAGCCATTTTTAATGAACTAAACGGTGTGACTAAGAAAGAAAGGAGAAAGAGAGGAGCAAAAAGGAAGGATTTAAGAAATAAAAAAATATTTATGAAAGAGAAAAAGAAGATGCAAAAACAACAGAATGCTAGAAAGCAAAAGGAAAGAGGAATGCAACAGAAAGGGGAAACCAAGAAGGCAGAGGTTTGGAGAGGAGGGGGTAAAAAGTTTAGGTGGGCTAAGAAGGAAAGGGAAAAGGGGGAAAAAGTTACAAAGGTATAAAACAAGATGGAGAAAAGAAAAAAATTTTTTAGGGATAATGGGTAATGTATGGGTTTTTTTTTTTTTAAAAAAGGGGGATTCTGCAAAGTACACATGAGTATTGTAATACTCATAATAATACTTATAATCAGAACTTTTTAAGATCTAATAAAAGTCTAAAATATTAAGGTATAACTTTAAAATGTTTAATAATGAATGATATTAAGTTTTAATAAAATACTAAAGGGAATGTTTAAAATATTAGTTTAAATATAGAGTTTAATGGATTAATGTGTTGACTGTTATGGATTTATTATTGTAGTATCGGTTTCTGAAATAGTAGAATGTACTAAGCAGAATCTGATTGGGATTTAGGTGTTATTTTAAATTTTAATTTAGGGGAATGATAGAAAGGCATCATACTCTGATTAGTGATTCCAGGGGAAACTATTCTTTTTCAAATTGGAAATGAGACAGATGTAAATGGAGAAATGGACAAAAGATATAAAAATATTTTTCTTTAAAGCAAGATTAAATATATAAAACAGAATTAAGATGAGGCAAAAGTGGAGAGGAGTTATATAATAGATATAGAATGGTAAACAAGATAGGTAATGGTATATAAGAAGAGCATGAATTCAATTGAAGTCCATACAAAAAGAGGTAATCTGGGGCCAAGTTACTTTCTAAAAGAAAGTTTTATGTTTTTATGTTTATGTCTTATGTGTGTGTGTTTAATTAAGAATTAAATAATAAAATCTCGGAGGAAGACTAGATGAGAATAATTATAAACAAGCCAGAGGAAAATATAAATGTGATGATTGAATAGCAGATAAATTAGAAAGGAAATATGATTGAATAATGATTAAAGAGAAACAATGTGGAATTTGCTAAAGGGAATTTACGTGTTTATATGGAAATGGGATAAATTATAAGTATGTGATATAAAACAATATGTTACCTGCCTTGTAAAGATTTACAATGGAAAGAGGTTTTATGTTTTTAATGTTTAATGATGTTTTGTTTTGTTTGTTTGTTTGTAAAATCAATAAAACTTGTTTAAAAAAAAAACTTGTCCGGCTGAGAGGTTCTTTGTGACGGACATTGCTGACCATCGCTCCACCACCTTTGGAAAAGGGAGTTAAGCCGGCTGGGAAGGGGGCAATATCTCCCAACCCCTGCCCGGATCTCCCCTCTCTTCACCTATCCCTACAGGATAACTATAGCCTCCTAATCCAGTTGGATCAAAGGCACTCCAGCAACGAGCGCAGCAGGGATTGCGCACAAACATGAATTCCTGCTGCCTCCAAAGCCTGACAAACTGGAAGGGGTGTGTGGAATCTTCTTGAACTGCTGAAAGGACTGTGTTGTAAACAGGAGATAGGTGGTGTCATATCCCTCCTCCTCAGTTGAGAGATGTAAATTTGATGCATCAGGTCTCTGTCTCTGTTTCTGTCTCTGTCTCTGTCTCTCCCTCCCTCCCTCCCTCCCTCCCTCCCTTCTTCCCTCTCTTCTTCCCTCCCAGACTGCTTTTCTGTACTTTCATGATGTGCCTGCGGGCCCGGAGCTTCGAACATGGATGGATGGATGGATAGATGAAGAGAGAGAGGGGGGGGTGAATAGGTAGGTAGGTAGGTAGATATATTGGTAGATAGGTAGGCAGGTAGGTAGGCAGGCAGGCAGGCAGGCAAAACTTTGGGATGAATGTATGGATAGGTAGGTAGGTAGGCAGGCAGGCAGGCAGGCAAGCAGGAAGACAGACAGACTTTTGGGATGGATGGATGGATAGGTAGGTAGGTAGGTAGGTAGGAAGATATATAGATAGATAGATAGATAGATAGATAGATAGATAGATAGATCTATATTGGTAAATAGGTAGGTAGGTAGGTAGGTAGGTAGACAGAAAGATAGGCAGGCAGGTAGGTAAGTAGGTAGGCAGGAAGGCAGGCAGGCAGACAGAACTTTTCGATGGATGTATGGATAGACATACAGACAGACAGACAGACAGACAGACAGAATGCGACAGTGGTGGCATTTTGGGAAAGTAGAGCAAAGCCAGAGTGGGAACTGAAGTCCACACAGGTTGCCAAGGTTGAGAAACACAGGCTGAATATATCAACCCAGCCATTCTGGTTTAGAATTTATCGTGCCGTTTGATTCTGGCTTAGTCAATAAACCATGGTTAAGATCTTCCTGCTCCTTAATGCAACTGCCCCTCTGCCCCTTCTCCAGCCCCCTGCCCCAGTTCTTTCTTTGGCATCCAATTTTGCAATGCCAACCTCCCTGGGGTAGCAATATGGCTGACTTGACCCTCTTTGCTTCGACCCAAGGTCCACTTCCATTGGGACAAGCAAGGGAGACACTCTGCACATGCTCAGAGACTTCCAACTTCAGGGAAGTGCTCCGCCCATCTTTACGCTCTGCCTGGGAGGAGGAAGGCATGCGGAAGCAGCCCAGACTGGTGGAGGTGGAGGAATGATTGCTTGGAAAGTAAGCAAGCAAGCAAGCAAGTGCAGAGCTCAGTCAGAAGAACCAGGTTGCAGAGGGATGCTAGGTTCTAGGTCCGGCCCGGCCATATAGTGTCAAACCAAACCGAGCCACGCGCCTTGGAGAGCTGCAGCTGCACCCACCCGCATCCTGTGCACAAGCCCGGCTGGCTTGAAAGGCGGAAGCCAGGAAGGTGCTGTGTGCTCCCTTGTTCTCCTCCAGGGAAGGGGGCCCTAACTCCAGACCACCCACCCCTTCCACTGCACTCCTTGGGAGGGTTTGCTTCAGGCCTTCTAGCACCTCCATCACTTCCATCAGAGAGGGCAGCCTGCAAGCTAAGGTGCCCCCTTTCCACCACCTCCCACTTCCCTCCCCAGGCTTGGCAAGGCTGGCCTTGCACAGGTTCCACATTTGAGGTGCCACACACGGGTTCTGTATTGAAGGCGCCACGCGCGGATTCCACATTTGAGTGGTAAAACAGTCAATGGGGTGAGCCTGCGGGGCCTGTGCCTTGAATGCTCTCCTGCCACCTCTTAGCACCCCGCTGCTGGCCCCCTTGCCTCTTAGCTCCCCCAAGGCTGGTACCGCCCACTTTGGGATTAGATGATCTGGATGGTATTTTCTGATAATTATTCCATGATTTCATTGGATTTGGAAAAGTAAATAAGAATACCTCTCCCAGATAATTAAATCTGTCATTGACTCACACTTGAAAAAGGAATGACTGGTCAGTTTTGGAAGAGTTCCCTGAAAGGATCTCAAGGAAATTGAAACATCTCAGGAGGCTACAAGTAATATTGTGAAGCCATGTCTGAGTTGACAACAGATATCTTCTACTGAAGGGCTTTTGAGCAATTGCTATAGCTTTACCTGGATATCTTTGTTATATAAAGTATTCTGGCCCAAGCCTTAATGGCCCACTCATTAACAAAGGTGGGGGTGAGCTTCTACTTCTGAGGTGAGTTTCTGCTTCTGAGTTTCTACTCTTTTTAGATAAGAGGAAATATTCTGCCTTTTTAATATTTCCCAGGATATTTCAATTTTCTAGGAGAGGGGTGGATGCTAACTTCCTACAGACCATTAAGGCCTGGGCCAGCGTACTTTACATAACAAAATCTCCAGGTAAAGCTATAGCAACTGTCTAAAGCCCTTTTCAGTGCATCATCATCCAGCAAGGCTCAACCAAGTCTGGAACACAGGACAGCCTACAGAGTTGCCCCTGCATAGCCTCATGGGAGTGTGACAACCAATCAGAATACAAGCTCCAATTCAAATTCCAACAAAGGTTATAAAACTCAGGCACTCTTCAGCACCTCAGCCCTCTTCTTGATCTTTTCCTTCATCTTGAAGCATGTGATCATCCTTCCTTTTCATTCTGGAGCTCCAGGCCATGTGATCCTGTCCACCATTAAACTTTCCAAACAGCCTCCATGTTTCCAATGTCTTTTTCCCAACTTGGAACTGAACCAGAAGGATATTTCTTCCAACAGTATATGATAACTGCCAAGAAAGCTAAACTGAAATTGTTGGTTGTTTATAAAATTTGCATGAAAAAGAAAAACATGCAATCATGATTTGTGGTTTTGATGATTAAATACAATGAATAACGGAAAAACATGAGCTCCTTTTTGTAATAAGAGTTAATATTATAAACGTACTTACATTTGTTGCAGAAGAAATATCTAGGTCCTTTTTTTCTGTTTCTTTTCAGTCTCATCATTCTGAACATTAAAGTTTCCTTCCTTCCTTCCTTCCTTCCTTCCTTCCTTCCTTCCTTCCTTCCTTCCTTCATCCTCCCTCCCACCCTCCATCTCTCCCTCCCTCCCTCCTTCCAAGATAATCTCTCTAAATATCTAAACTGCCATTCACATATCGAGAAAACATCTGGACCAGAAGAATCTCCTTGGAGAATTATGAAGATGTTTCCCCTCTTCACTTTAGACACTGGGGGGGGGGGGGATGTTGTCACATGAAAACCCATGCAGAACTTAAAATTATATTTAATGTACTTACTAAGCTTTCATCAGCCTCTGCTGACATCATCAGAGTATTAAGCTACTATTACAGAGATCTTTGTCTTTATATTCATTAATCAATTTAGCCTTTGCACCCAGGGTAGGTCGGGCATGGGAGAAAGCAACAACAAGAGATAAGCCTCCTTTGACCAACATGATGGAAGTAAAAACAACAGAGCTAATTATAGATGGAAGGCGTTGGGAGGGCTAAAATTATTAATGACATATACAGGCAAAGATCTCTGAAATGGTAGCTTAATACTCTGACGATATAAGCAAAGATGATCTTCAGTGTTTGTCAGCAGCAAAGGTCTAGAACAGTGGTTCCCAACCTTTTTTTCACCCCGTACCCCTAAAGAAATTTCACTCGAACCTCACACCCCTTGGAATAAAATTTCACTCGAACCTCGCACCCCCTGGATTAAAAATGCCAACATATAGCCAAAATCCTATTATTTACCTGGACTTTTCTTACATCCCCTGGAATATCGTCTCAGGTTGGGAACCCCTGGTCTAGAACAAGGGTCTTCAAACTTGGCAATTTTAATACTTGTGGACTTCAACTCCCAGAATTCCTGAGCTAGCATATCTGGAGGAGGAATTCTGCGAGTTGAAGTCCACGTCTTAAAGGTGTCAAGTTTGAAGACCCCTGATCTAGAATGTATCAAGGAACTTCATTATATTATGATAATGAAAGAGCATGATGGGAATATTATTCTTTTGGTTTATCATTTTTATTGAGTTAGAAAATATTATAAGATACAAAATACAAGTAAATAGGAAAACAATGGGGAGGAAAAGATGGGGAGAGAAGTGAGGAAGGATAAGAAAAATAAACAAAAAGAAGAATTGATTTCTGACTCTCACTGTTGCAGTAAAATAAGGTATCAAATCTCAACCTTTTGCTATGACTATGAACAAGCCATTTCTATAAAGATCTATCAATCTACTCAGTAAAACCCAAAATCCAAATTTCATTCTTTTCTACTTCAAGCACGAAGTTTAGAAGCTGTCTTCATGTGGAAACTAAAGCACTTATGCTCCTTTCTTTAATCAAAGTGGTCAGTTTTGCCATTTCAACCAACTCCATCAAATTCTGCAACCATTCGTTCATTGGTAGGAATTGAAGTGTCCTTCCATTTTTGTGTGTGCATACAATAGTCTGTTGTTGTCAACATATATAGTAAAAAAAATCAATTTTTTTCTACAGTTTTTTTTTCCATTAGGCCCAAAAGGAAAAGTTCTGGTTTCATTTTGATATCCATTTTCAAAATTTTGAGTATTAAAATATACATCATACTCCAAAAGTCATTTTGCTTTAATAAATGTCCACTATAGATGATAAAAAGTCCCTTCTTTACTGTTACGCTTCCAACATTGTTGGAAATGTTGGAAGGGAATATTTATAAAATTTGATGGACATGCCCTTCCAAAATGTGGTATACAAATACATGCACCTATCCCCATGATTAGAACAGAACAGAACAGAACAGAACAGAACAGAACAGAATAGAATAGAATAGAATAGAATAGAATAGAATAGAATAGAATAGAATAGAATAGAATAGAATAGAATGTGTAGGAGGAAGATAAGAAGAGAAAGTTTTGGTTGACTGGGTTAAATTGCAAAAGCAACAACGTAAGGTATCCTGGAATTTAAACTATAAAAAATGACATTGTTCCCAAAGAATATTTTGAAACAGCGAAGGAGGGAGGGAAGGATTTGGGTTTTTTTTCTTCCCTTCTGTATACTGATAGCTAAGAGACTTTAGCAAGAAATTGAAAAAAAATCCACTTTGACATCAATAGGCATTTAAGCAGAATATAAAATGTCAAAGGGATAATAAAGATTTCTGGATACTTAAAAGCTTTTAAAAGCAGGAAAGGAGAGAAAAAGAATAAAAGGGCAGGATCTGGAAAAATGGAGGAGACTCCCTGGAACTAAAAGAAATTTACAGTGAAACCTTAACAAGATTCCTAAAAGATACATTTTAACTGAAACTTGGCAACAAAATAATAAAACTCCAGGAAGAGAAAGTGGAGGAAAAAAGCATGAAGAAACAGCTTTGGAATATTTGGATTACTTGGAGATTTTTGGATTTTTGGTTATTGCATTTAAATGACTAAAATCAATTGGGTGGTTGTTTAAAAGTGTTAAAAATGGCATCACTCTTAGTGTTCTCAAGGAAATATGATATTTAATTGAAAAGAGATGTTAAGATTTTAATGAGTATTAATGACAGAATTGAATTGGAGTGCTTTATTTACATAAATATATAATCTTTTTTAAAGAATATAGTGTGCATTTTAAGAATGTACCAAACAGAATTCCATTGGAAGTTATGTATTATATTGAATGTTATAATCTTAAAGGTATACATTGAAGATTAAATAAGAGTTGAATAGATAAAATTAAAAGATATAAAGGTGTCATACTCCAATTAGCAACTACAGGGGAAAATTTGTTAAATGAGAAAAGATAATATGAAATTGAAACAGGACAGACAAAAGTATAAATATAATGATTTGAATGGGGATGAGATAATCAAAATAAAGTTGAGAAAATTAAAAGAGGGGAAAAACTATGGAGAAAATGTAAAACAGTAATAAGATATGGAATAGAACACAAAAATGAGCATCAAATTGAGTTTTGTCTGTATGAAGAAGTGACAACCCGGGACCATGCTAATTTCAAAAAAAGATGTTTTATTTGTATTATGTTTTTTTTTTATAAAAACCCAAATAAAATTTTCAAAAAAAAAGAGAAGGTGACAGCAAGGAGCCTGGGAATGGCTTAGCTCAACTGTTCTGTACTAAAGCTGCTTGGTGCTGTGAAACTGAAACTGAAATGACTCTCCTCTGCTTGTGTTTTGCATTTGGAAGAGATTTCTTTTCAGATGGGGAGTGGGAGTGGAACTCCTTAGCAGCAGAGCGTGTTAATAAAAATATAGGAAATATTAATGCTCTGATAGTCATTTCAAAAAATCCTTTCTTAGTGAGCACCTGGAAACCAAGCAGAACATACGTGCCAAATTTCAAGTTTGTAGGCTTTACTGTTCTGGAGATTTTGTGGTGATGCATGAGTAATATTGCACTTAAATATATGTTATGTCTCCCCTATATTCATAGATGAGAAGACAAGGTTTCAGAATTCAAAATATTCAAGCAAGAACAAAACCGGATTCAAAAAGGGTTAATAGCACTGTTTTCCAGTCCTTGGCAGACTTCCCGGAACCTGTCAGGCTAATCAGAATTGTCCATAAATCACAAGGCCACTCCAAATGTATTCTTTCGACTCATCAAACACTTTGCTTCCAAGCAAAGCTTGAGAGTCAGCACGCCTCTTTAAATCACCTGGATAGGCATGTCAGTCTCTACAATCAATGTCTGGCCTGATGCCTCCCTTCAGATTGACATTTCCTGGTTCTCCTAGTTCTGGCGTCAATCCACGATCTGTCAGTTTCCTCGCTGGAAACTTCTGTCTCATTTTGTTGATCATTTGCTGGCATGAACGAAGTTGAAGGTTCTGGGGAGGATTGTCTCTGCGACAATCTCTCATCCTCCTGGCTCATGTCTGTGTCCTCTGATAATTCAGACTCCACATTCACAGCAGGCTCCAACCTTCCATCTTCAGAGTCATCAGAGTCAAAACTCCCAGCAGGATCGATCCTTCCAGTCACAACACTATCCCTCACCGCAGGGCCCTTCCCCTGAGTCTGACGATCAGGATGTGGTTTTGAAGGGAATTGTGCATGATATATTCGAATAAGGTCTGGGGCATGTACCTTGGACACGTCCTGCCAAGAACAAATCTCCGTTTCATTTTCTAATCTCCCCACAAAGTACTGGAATCGTCCCTTCAGCCATCGTGAATCATAAATTCCAACCACTGTAGTATCTGTAACAGGTTCAGTGCTGGGCCTAGATGGAGAGCCTGTATCTTCTGGAGAATGGAGAGTACATGATGGGGTGTCAGGTACTAACAGGGAGCGATGAAAAACAGGATGAATGCGCATGGAGTGCAGTAGGGTGAGCCGATAAACCACAGGATTAATAACCGCCTCGATAGGGAAGGGACCAATAAAGCGATGATTCAACTTCCTAATCGGACGATCAACTCGAAGATGTTTCATTGACCTTGTCACCCACAGCCAACGGAGGTGTCGCTCGACGCAAACGAACTGCGAAATGTTTATAATCTCCTTTCGCTCGTTCCAAATGTCTGGAAATTAACTGATGTACGGCATATAACTCCGAAAAAAAGTCTCGTGCCTCTGGAACTGGAGAATCTGCGATCGACAGAGGGAAAACCTTGGATGATAACCTACATTGGCATAAAAAGGCATCATGTGGGTGGAGGTGTGTCTTAAAGGCAAAATCTGCCAATGGAAGAAAGGTCACCCAGTCGTTTTATCATTGATTTACAAACATCTGAGGTATTGGGCAAGGATGCCAATTACTTTCTCAGTCCCGCCATCGGTTTCCAGATGGTGTGCCGACGCTAAACATACCTGTACTCGTAGAGCATTCATTAGACTTTCTACAATTCATCCTTGATATATTTTGATATATATTTTGTTTGTGTTGCATTCAGCTATGGCTCTCCCTCTGGTCCTTGATTCAAGGGGGAACACAAACCGCTCCTATTGGCCAAGCTGCTTGACAGCTGAGTATAAAGGGGATGTTGAAAGGTGTCAAAATGCCAGGTGTCTATTCAATCAGCACTTTTCTACACAGACAAAGTGCAGGGATGCTTCACCATCTCCAGGGAAAGGCCAGCTGTATCTGCAGATGAACAGCCTCAAACTAGAAGACAGAGCTGTGTATTATTGCATGGGAGACACAGTGAGAGAAAGTGAAGCTAAACAAAAACCTTCAGAGCAACTCTTCAACTTCATTCAACCCCAAATCCTGGGCTGACTAATTAGGATTCTCCACTTTATACTTTGCTTTTTAGGATTCTTTTTTTTAAGGTATCCTATAACAAAATATTGTAGAAGACCATATACATTGAGGAAAATGACTTCAAAATTCCAGCTTTACCCTCTCTATTTGCAAAGTGATCTAACTTCTGAAAAAAACAAAAACAATACCAAAAAGGAATAGCATTTTCTCCTTTACCACCATGGCAGAAATCTGAAAATTAACCTTCAGGATAATCTTTCTAAATATCCAAACTGCCATTCACATATTGAGGAAATATCTGGCACTAAAGAATCTCCTCAGAGAATTAGAAAGATGTGTCCTCTCCTCACTTTCGACACCAGGGGGCAATGTTGACTCACGAAACTACATGGCTTATGGGTGAGGGTGTGGGAGGGAATAAATACATTCTAAATAGGTATTGTCTAATTTTGGAGGAATTATAATTGTTATTTCTGTATTTGTCCCCTAAAAACCTCTCCAGAAAATTCCACCTCTTAGAAGACTACAATCCTCCCTGTGAAACAGAAAAGTTTTATTTAAAAAAAAATTATTTAAGCTTTTGTCCTCAGAAAAAGTGTCCAAGTAGTTAAAATCCTCAGTGAAATGAAAAAAAAAAAATAGTAAAGGGGTGTTTTATCACATCTGCAAAAAAAAAAAAAAGTAGACATTAAATATGTACACTAATCCAGAGGATTTTGAGAGTAAAGCCACAATTGAAAGCAGCATATTTTCTCTTTGACCTAATAGACAGGCAATTAAAAAAAGAGAACTCATTAAACTTTTCTTTTATATATGATAACTGCCAAGAAGGCTAAATTGAAGTTGTTGGTTGTTTATAAAATTTGCATGAAACAGAAAAACATGCAACCATGAATGAATGCAACCATTCATGGTTTTGATGATTAAAAATAATGGATAATAGAAAAACACAAGCTCATTTTTGGAACCAGAGTTAGTATCATAAATATACTTATATTAGCTGCAGAAGAAATGCCAAGATCCTTTTTTTCTGTTTCTTTTCAGTCTCATCATTTTGAACATTAAAATTTCCTTCCTTCCTTCCTTCCTTCCTTCCTTCCTTCCTTCCTTCCTTCCTTCCTTCATCCCCCCTCCCAGCCTCTAACTCTCCCACCCTCCCTCCCTTTCCTCCTTCTTTTTTTCTATCCTTCCTTTTACAAAGTGGTTTTTTATTATGTTATATTCTACAAAATTTGAAAACTTTTTAAAATTGCTATTATTATTATTATCATCATCATGATCCTCATCATCACCAATTTTTATGGCTATCCATTTTGGCAAATCAACTCTGGGCAAGTAACAACTGACAAAAACAGCCACATAAAATATCATCTAAAACCAAAATGATCTTGGTGTGCATTCAGTTCTTTTTGGCATTCTTCAAAAGTTCATATTAAATTGGGAAAATGTTTTAAACCTTTCCTGAACTGAGATGTGTCGTTTATTTCATAATTTTTAACATGTCTCTTTCAAATGTTCTTAGTACTTGTTCATTATTTGTTCCCTTGAATCTCTTTTGCACAAGGCTTTGTTTTCATTACTCTAACTTAAAGTTTGCTTTCACTTTTCCTAAAACTGAAAAGTTAAGTCAACACAGTAGAGAGTATTCAGGAAAACTGGAAAGCAAATTCATTAGTGAGTTCTTTTATCTCAACCAATATGTAAATCAAGTCACATTTCCCCCTTAAAAAAGCCAATTGGTTTTCCTTTTCAGGCTACACCCACCAAGACAAAGTTTGTGCACTTTCCTGATACCAATCAAAGCACCACCATTCATTGCACAGAGCAAAAATGCTTCTGTGGCTAAACTTGGTGTCCTTACTGGCATTCATCCATGGTAATTGTTTCTTCCCTATTCAGCTTCCTTCCATTTTAATTCTTGTATACAGAACAGATTACTGATACACCTTTCTTTTCAGGTGCCAAGTCTCAAGTCCAGTTGGTGGAGTCTGGAGGGGATGTGAGAAGACCTGGGGAGTCCCTCCGTCTCTCTTGCCAAGCCTCTGGGTTCACCTTCAGCAGCTACTGGATGAGCTGGGGGAGACAGGCTCCAGGGAAAGGACTGGAATGGGTGTCAACCATAAGTACAGGCTCAAATCCTTCCACTTATTACTCAGACAAAGTCAAGGGCCGTTTCACCATCTCCAGGGATGATGCCAAAAGCCAGCTGTATCTGCAGATGAACAATCTGAAAGCAGAGGACACGGCTGTCTATTACTGTGCAAGAGACACAGTGAGAGGAAGTGAACTTGTAGCCTGTCAAGAACTTTCTCTACTTCTAAGCAGCTTACGTTTACTTACACTCAGTCCCTTTGCTTTTCTTTCAATACATTCAAATTTCCTCTGTCTCATTCTGTTCTGTACTAGCAGGCTTGAAAGCCTGCGTTCCTGTTGGTCCAGAAAAGCCGGGCCCTGATTGGAAGATATGGTACTGTCTGATTGGCTCATATAGAGCTTGCCGTGATTGGGTAATACCAAGCGTGGCAAGCTCAAAAACCTGTCATTGGCTGCCTAGCCGGGGCCAAGCTCTATAAAAAGAGCAGCCTCGGCTCGGGGTTTTGTCTCAGTATCTGATTGCTAATAAAGAGCTGTTTGTTCACTATCATGAGTCTCGTCTCTCCTTGGGACCCACCGCCCAGACTTAACACTGGCGACAAAGGTGGGATACTGAGACAACAAGGCCGACCAGCACATGGCAGACAGCGGAAAGATGACCAGCGAAATGGCCAGCAGCACCATACCACCCACACCATTCAATCTGGCCAGCGAGGACTGGGAGTCCTACATTGATCGTTTCCAAATGTTCTTGGAATCGAACAACCTGAAAGACGCCATAGGCAGTAAGAAGTGAGCGGTCTTTTTGACACACTGCGGACCCGCCGTTTTTAAAATGGCCAAGGCGCTTGCGAAGCCAGCTGATGTCAAGACAATGGATTGGGACAACCTAGCTCCCATCCTTCGAAATCACTACACTCCGGCTGTACCAACCCTGATCAGAAGGCATGACTTTTACCAGCAGGATCAGCGCGAGGGTGAGAGCATCGGTGAGTTTGTAGCCGACCTAAGAGACCTAGGGGTTTTGTACGGATTCACTAACCTAGATGAAGCCATGTGAGACCGGGTCATCCTCAGCCTAAAAGATCCAGCACTCCAAAGCAGACTGATGGCCAAGGGTGATATATCCCTCACCGAAGCCACCGCAGCCGAAGCTACAAGTAAGTCAGTGGCACGAATGCAGCATTTGAATGGAACCGATCACAAATCCACCAGCGAGTCGGCCACAACACCAGAGAAACTTGCAGCCTCCACCCACCATGGCGACATCAAATCCCCCTCTGACAGCGAAGAGGAAGAAGTCCACAGGCTCCAGTCAGAGCGCGAGCGGTGAGACCGGAGGGGTCGTAAGTTGGGGTACCAATGCGCCGGATGTGGAGGAGATCACCCACATTCTGAATGTAAGTTCCTGGATGCAGTTTGCCATTTTTGCGAGAAGTGAGGGCATATCGCCAAAGTATGCCGCAACAAAAGGAATTTCAGCCCTCGGCACCGGGGAAACAGCCCAAGAAGGCAAGATGGCAATCCTACCAAAAACTGGGAACGCCTGTCCGACAATCAATGGAGCTGGGACAGCAGAACCAAGAGGTTCAGCGAGGCATCTTGAAGAGAGGAAACGCACCAAACAGTCATTATCAGCCACGCTTCACCAATTGACACTCGAAAAATCCGTGTTGAGGTCGGTATCAAAAACCAACCATGCACCATGGAGGTAGATTCTGGCTCCTACCTCTCTATGGTTTCCTGGCAGACCATTAAGCGCATAATACCCTGCATACGCCAACAAGAACTGAGCGACCAGAAATTGATTTTGAAAGATTATCAAGGGAACCGCATCCCAGTAGCAGGCGTAGGACATTTTAAAATCTCATACAAAGACAGTACCCACATTTTACCACTCATGATCATCAATAAAGATCTCCCCAGTCTACTAGGGCTGCAGTGGTTTGCACCGTTGGGGATCGAGATGGCAGGCATCAACCACACAGAGGATGAAGACTGGGAAGAAACGCTCGTTAAGGATTTCCAAGAAGTTTTCAGCAACAACCTAGGCAAGTACAAGAGGTCCCCAATCTCCTTTAATCTTAGCCCTGACATCGCTCCCATCCGCCTCAAACCGCGCCGAGTGCCTTTTGCACTCAAGCCTAAAATAGATGAACAATTAGACAAACTAATAGTGCAAGGCGTTTTAGAACCCATTGATCATGCCCGCTGGGAAACACCAATTGTCACCCCCATCAAACCTGATGGCTCCCTGAGAATTTGTGGTGACTACAAGGCCACTCTCAACCATGCATTACAGAAGAGTGCCTACCCGGTACCAGTCGTCCAACATTTCCTACACTCACTGGGGGGTGGCAGAATCTTTGTGAAGCTTGACCCGGCTCAGGCTTATCAACAACTGCCGGTCAATGCTGAAACCGCTGAGGCTCAAACAATCGTAATGCATCGAGGGGCTTTTAAATGCAACCAGCTCCAGTTTAGAGTCAGCGTTGCACCAGGGGTTTTCCAAAGCCTAATGGAAAGACTGCTACAAGGAATTAAAGGAGTAGTACCCTATTTCAACGATGGCTTAGTAGCAGCCCCCAACAAACAAGAATTGGAAAAAAGACTGAGAGCAGTGCTACAAAAATTTAAAGACTCTGGCCTCAACGTAAAGAAAGAAAAGTGCCAGCTATGTACTGAAAGGGTTGAATTCCTTGGATACCTCCTTGACGAACAAGGAATTCACCCTACCAACAAGAAATTAAGGGCCATCAAAGAAGCCCCCAGACCAAAAAGCAAAACGGACCTACAAGCATTTCTTGGACTCATTAACTTCTATAATATTTTCCTACCCCAGAAAGCCACTGTCGCAGAGCCTCTGCATAGACTCCTGGATAAAAAGGCACCATGGATTTGGGGACGGCAATAGGAACGCACATTTCAACAGATAAAAGAGCTCCTGACTTCCGACGCAGTCCTCATGCAATACAACGAGACTTTACCACTGATGGTTACTTGTGACGCCTCACCTTTTGGCGTGGAAGCAATCCTAAGCCACACATTGCCCAATGGAACAGAGGCTCCCGTTGCATTTTTCTCAACAACCCTGTCCAGAGCGGAACTACAGTCAGCTGGATAAAGAAGCCCTCGCCATCGTCTCCACAGCCAAAAGATTCCACGAATACATTTATAGTAGGACATTTTCAATTATTACCGACCATAAACCCCTACTCGGCATTCTGGCTGGTAACAAACCCACTCCACACATCCTGTCACCTAGAATGACAAGATGGTTTGAATTTCTTGCTGCTTATAATTATCAATTAATACATCGACCTGGCAAATCTATCTCGCACGCCGATGCTTTAAGCCGATCCCCCCTGCCAGACGTGCAAGATGACCCAGCACCCACATTATCAATTTTGCAAATTGAAACTGCAGCCATGTCACAATTGACCACGTAAGACATTGATCACGAAACACGACGCGACAGATGATTGGCGCGAGTTCTCAGCTGGGTTGAAAGAGGTTGGCCAGAAAGTGAGACAAATGAACTCTTTAAACCATTTAAAAACCGGCAAACTGAACTTTTTGCCCAAAGAGGATGTATACTGTGGGGAGACCAGGTAATCATACCAGAAATGCTACAAAAAACAGTTTTAAACATGCTGCATGATGGGCACCCAGGCATTGTACGTACGAAAGCCCTGGCCAGGATCTATGCTTGCTGGCCAGGCATGGACAAGCAAATTGAAACCTGGGTCGCCATCTGTAACAGATGCCAAGAGACTCGCTTGGCTCCCCCAAAAGCCCCACCATTAGAATGGGAGACCCCCAGAGGCCCATGGTCACGCGTCCATATTGACTTCACTGGGCCAACAAAAGGGCATACCTTCTTGATTACCGTTGATGCTTATTCCAATTGGCTCAAAGTAAGCAAAATGAAAACCACCACCACGGAAGCCGTCATAAAAAAGTTAAACAAACTCTTTGCCACGCACAGTCTACCTGATGTCTTAGTATCAGACAACGGACCTCAGTTTACCACATTAGCATTTGAGCAATACTTGGCAGACAGTGGCATCGGACACGCATTGACATCGCCCGTTCACCCAGCAGCAAATGGTAGGGCTGAATGCATGGTTCAATTCACAAAAAAGACTATTCAAAGAATTGAACATGGCGACATCCACAAGAAAATCACCAAAATGCTTCTGATCCAACACATCACGCCCAACACCATGACCAACAAGAGCCCAGCTGAGCTACTCATGGGCAGGAGACTCCGGTCACCCCTAGATCTTCTGCACCCTGCTTACACACCAGAGAAACCCCCGGGATCCTCTAGTAAAATCCACGCCTTCAAGGTAGGAGACACTGTTTTTGCCAAGAACTTTACTGGGGACCCACTATGGCTTCCTGCGAAAATAACCCAGATCACCGGCCCTCGTTCCTACTGACTCGAGACCACGGATGGGAGGTCTTGGAAACGTCACATTGACCAGCTAAGGTCCAGGCTGGCCATTTCTTTCCTCACAGACTCGACCCAAGAAACAAGAGGGGGGGGAATCCTCAAACTCTGAACAAGAACCGGTTTCTGCACAAGCAAAACACCCCCCACACACATTAAACAAAAATCAAACATTTAACCAACAAGACTTACCAGCTAACAGGGAATCGTGGCAGACGGGTACTTCACCTGGAAGCAGCAGCCAGACAAGCTCTACCAGCCCAGAGAATCCAGGCGGGAGCAGCAGAGCGAACGACTCAACTGACCCGGAGGCACCAGGTGGAAGTCGTAGCTATAGGCCCAGCTCACCCTTCCAGGCAGTTCCTGCGAGAAGCTTGGGAGCGACGCGGAGCCTGTCCGAACCTGACGATGACCATAGACATTGTGAACTGAGCAAGTCAAGTAGACAGGTCCGAAGACCCACCTACTTGCATGACTACGTTTCCCCGCCGCTTGGACGGAACCAAGAGGGGAGGCATGTTCCATACTAGAAGGCTTGAAAGCCTGCATTCCTATTGGTCTGGAAAAGCCAGGCCTGATTGGAAGATATGGTACTCTCTGATTGTCTCATATAGAGCTTGCCGCGATTGGCTAATACCAAGCACGGCAAGCTCAAAAACCTGTTATTGGCTGCCTAGCTGGGGCCAAGCTGTATAAAAAGAGCAGCCTCGGCTAGGGGTTTTGTCTCAGTATCTGATTGCTAATAAAGAGCTGTTTGTTCACTACCACGAGTCTCGTCTCTCCTTGGGACCCACCGCCCAGACTTAACACATTCTTTTCTATGTTATTCATATTTGGGTCTGGACCTGTCTTCCTCTCTTGTTGTCACTACTAACTGGTTACTCTTATCACAACCTACAAATCAGAAATTTTGACATGAAGTGCTCCACACACATTTAAATCCATCAGTTTCTTT
>NW_020769572.1:0-62328 GCF_900518735.1 Pseudonaja textilis
GTGTGTGTGTGTGTGTGTGTGTGTGTGTGTGTGTGTGATTAATATATAATGAATATCTTTCTGGAAAGAACAGCATGACAATAATATTCTACTAAGGCCAGGATGATGAGATTTTACACGTTTCCAAAATTGGCTTTACAAATTGTCAAATAGGAAATGGAACAGCTTGCCTTCAGAAATCATGAATGTTCCATCCATCACTGGATGTTTTTAAGAAGAGACTAGACACTTATCTGAAATAGTATAGTTTCTTGTACTTGAGCATGTGTCTGGATTAGAAGACCTCCAAGGTCTTTTCCATTTCATTTATTCATTCATTCAAATAAGGGTGTGTGTTTGTGTGTGTGTGTGTGTGTGTGTGTTGTACATATATCGATGTATGGCACATGCATACATACATATACACTCATGTATAAATAATGTACAAGCAACAGATCTTTATGGAAGCAACAGAATTATCCTTACCCTCCATTTCTGTAATTTTCCCTTCTGGACATGGGTTACAAGAGTAGCAGCAGAATGGCTTACCCTCTATGACTTGCTTACTAGAACCTGGAAAACAGCTTGGCGTACAGAGAGAAACGGGCTGTGACTAGCTTGTAAAGAAACAAACCAACAACATAAATTATGGTCTTAAAACTGAGACCCTTAGAAATATGGCTTTTGGTGGGGGGGCTTTTCCTTCTGTGTAATATATCTGTAATACAGCCATGTCTTCTGGGTATATTCTTCTTGAAATATTGAACTGCCTCATAAATTCTATTGGATTAGATTTTCAAATATTTTTATAATGTAACATAATAGTTTCTTTTGTTATTTTGCTGTCCTTAATAGATTATGTCATATGCTCATTGATCTTACTCATTGTAAGATCAATTTCAATTTTCAGGAATCATAACAGGTTTTTTTTTTAAAAAAAAGGTATCCAACTTCAGTAATATACATGAATATGATTGAGAAAGGATTCCTTTTAAAGGACATGTAATAATAAAAGTGCTATAATATTTACAAGTGGACTCAGAGTCAGAAGAACAATTGTATCTGCATAAAAAAGAATAGAAATGTTAATTGTCTCTTGTCTACTCCAAGAGATACAATTTTCAGATAACAGAAAAAGGATCCTCCCATTTTATTCTGATGTGATTATAACTGTGATTGGTTGAGTAATGACATTTTAAGAAGCACATTAACAAATGGCCAGAGGAAGATAAATTGAATACAGGTTGCACAACTAGCAACATTCAAGAATCTTCCCAGTTCTGGAACACCTCTCTAAACTGGCTGCTAAACAGAAAGGAGATTTTTTTTTTCTCCTGCTGACAATCTCCTGATTTTTCTTCCAGAGTAGTTGTTTAGCAGTCCGGCTCTATGGTTTTGAATGAAAGCATTTAGGAATGACCAAATATTTCTTTCAGATGACCAAGGACCCACCCTAGATAAGAAATATCAAAGATTACAATTCCTAGTGGGAGTGACAGAAAACCAGATCATCCATCTTTTTTCCTTTTGGGAGAACATTTTCGTAAGCATGAATGGGTATTAACTTTTTAAAGCTTTTGTTTTGCTTTGTTTCTTATCTCTAAAAGTTTACTGGCTGGTTGAATGTATACTTATTTTAACCACCTAGTGGATTTTTTTTCCCTTTGTTCTTGTTGCCTTTTTTGAATATCCTTTGTTTTGTGTAATGATAAATATGCCCTGGAGTAGTGGAAGGATTTGGATTTGATTTATATCTATACTGGACTTTCACTACATTTTGGAGATTATTTTTTTCAAAAATCTTTTTTATTCTGGACTGAAACATCTAAAAAATTCTTGCTACTTCTATTTTGAGGAATATTCTCCCTGTCTCTCCATTGCCAAGTTACCCCAGAGCAACAAAGTATCAGATTACATTATTACCATTTAATAATATGCAAATCCAAGTTGAAAACTTTTTTAAACAGTTTGATGAAACAATAATGCTTGCAAAAAATGTTCAAATGCAAGTAATTGGAGTTAAATTAGATTCACAAAAGCAATTTGATTTGAAAATAGATTCAGTGAAGGAGATTGAAAGAGATATAGATGTTATAAACATAGAATTGTATGAGGGGATTATGCATACCTTCTGAAGTTCAGATTTTTATTATTTTACAGTAGCAGAAAACTGACTGAATGCTCAAATGAAGAAGATTGGAGAATGGATTTATTATACTCAACTTGAAAACAACTTCAGTTGGACTCTTGGGGGAAGATAGATTGACAATGGAGACTGGATCTACTATATTTAATTAGACAATAATTGATAAAATATTGAATCCAAAGCAAATCAGAATTAACCTTTGAGATGATTGGGGACAGATAAGAAGCCAAGATAAACTTCTTACTAGTTGAACACCAGCTGGATAACAGAGGGATTTCATATATTACTTTTGACCTTTTTGTTTCTTTGTTGTTCTATTGTTAGCAATTTTGGTCATTAATATAGTAGACAGATGTCAGGTTAATAATTTGTAGATAGAATTAGAACTTTGAAACTTTTTTGGCCTGTTTCACAAGGTGTGGGAAACTAATATTATTGCAATATATCCAGTATTCAACTACTTGGGATAATATGTGTAGATGTGTTTATGGGGTTTTTTTTAAACATACTTTTAAAATATTTTGTTCTTTGATTTTTTTGTTTCTCCTTGTTAATTTTCTTTTTTCTGGGTTTTTTTTTTGGGGGGGGGGAGCTTTGTATTTAACTTTTAAAAAATGAAAATCATTGTTTAAAAAAGAATCCTACCAGTTCTATTATCTGTTTATTATTGGTTCTGATTTCTTTTTACATTTTGAAACTAATGAATAAAATAAATTCTTTATTCCTTTCTTGTTTAGTGGGAGAACCTAAACCCCTCTAGATTTTTTTTCTAAAGGTTTGAAGAATGTTCACATATTCCTGGTATTAGTCAACCTTGGTATTATTAATTGTCAGCCCTAGTTGTATGTAGAAGTATATTCAGTAAGAAAATAATTATACATTGTTAGCTTTGAAATAATGCCTATTTTGTCCAAATCTGTATATTTCATCTTACTTAGGAAAATGTGATTTTTAGCTTACTAGATTTTTAAGTTACGAGATTTAACTCTACTTAATAATGAACTTAACACATCTACTAGAGAGCAGTTATGATAAATTACATTGATGAATAAGACCAAAGTTCCACAACAAGCTATCTTGCATCTCTTTTATAATTCAGCCAGATTTAAAATAATGGTTAAGATTCAGTGTTCACACAGCGAACAAAGATTACCAAGTAATCAATTCCTGGAACCTACCTGGTTAAAGCAGCTACTCCATATTATGGCATCTTTCTTGATGATTAACATTTTGTCTGGAGTAGAATATGGATCTATCCGTCCTATTTTCACTACTGTCTGGTTTTCAGAAAAAATAAAATTGATTACATCAAATCCACCTATTAAATTCCCATCTTCATCAAATGTCATCTTTTCTTCAATATTGTCATTAAATGTGGAATGTCTCAAGAAATTACAAAGCTACAATGCAATAAAAAGAGAAATACATTGAAAAGTGTTCTGCACATCAAATGATTCTGGGCTCTTTAAAATATGTGCATTAAAATAACTCAAAATATATTTATTACTTAAATTAATTAAATTAAAGCAACATCCAAGGTGGCGACGATGACAGCTGCCTCAGTGAAATGCTCTCTAATGGTTTTTTTATTCTTTATTATTCACTATGGATTTCATACTCACGAGACCATCTGCTAAGAATTTGACAATTTTTCTTTAAGAAGCAGCTTTCTGATTCCTCATTTCCCTTTGCAAATGCAGAGGAAATTCTAACTAATTCCCTAGTGCTATGGATTACAACAAACAAAGGAAAGAAGAGGCAGTGCCAAAAAAGGAGATGAGGTAAAAGAGCAGGAATTTTAAATAGACTAAGGAATGGGGGGGGCACCCTCTCCATTCAATCTTTCTGACTAATTTACGCTCACCTGCTAACAAGATGGATGAAATACTCCTTTTAAATCGATACAATTTTGATTTCTACAACTTAGCAATTCTTTGTTTCACTGAAACCTAACTTAATGCAGAAATTCATGATGACAACAGCATATACATCCCAGGATTTCAGATATTTACATCAGACACAATTGAAGAGACACCAGGTAAAATGAAGAGTGGAGGATTATGTTTATATATCAACAAGAGCTGGTCTCAGGATATAACTATAATATATAAATTCTGTAATGAAAATTAGAGTCTTTACATATCAACTGCAAGCCATTTTATTCTCCATGTGAGTTCTCCTCATTTCTCTTAATAGCTGTATATGTTCCTCCACAAGCTGGTGTAAGCAAGGCATTAGGAGCTCTAGCTGATCAGATTATGGAGGCTGAAGCCAAACACCCAGATTCCCTTCCCATCATTTTAGGGTTTTTCAATCAAGCAAATTTAAGGAAAGAGCTCCCAAAATATTTCCAGCATATAAATTGTCCCATCAGAAGCAAAAATACTTTAGATTACTGCTACACAACAGTAAAAGATGCTTATAGGTCTTTACAATGATTCCCCTTGTACCTGCCTCCAGACAAAGACTTAAAACCATGAAACCAATAATTAAATCACTGAGGACTTGGTCTGATGAGGCAAAGCTGAAGCTCCAGTCTTGCCTTGATTGCCTTGATTGGAATGTTTTTGAAGATACCTCTGCAGACCTAGATGAGCTCACAGATACTGTAACATCATATGTCAGCTTCTGCGAAGACTTATGTGTACTAATAAGGAACCTGCAAATATATAGTAACAATAAACCTTGGTTCACAGCTAAACTTAAGCAGTTACATCATTCCAAAGAGGAAGCCTACAGAAAAGGTGACAGAGTGCTATGTAATTAGGCCAGAAACATATTAACAAGAGAGATCAGAGCAGCAAAAAGAAGCTACTCTGAAAAGTTAAGGAATCAGTTCTCAACAAATGAACCAGCAAACATGTGGAAAACTATTAAAAACATCACTGGCTACAGCAAACCAACTTCCCAGGCAGAAGGACAACAACAACTAGCAATTACCTGAAGTTGTTTTACTGCAGGTTTGAAAGAAAACTACAGCCACCTATCTCCACAACCCCAATCTCAAACACACCAACAACAGCCAGGCTTTCTACAACTGACCCCAACCCACCTCTGGTGGATCACAGAGCAAGATGTGCAAGATCTATTTCACAGATAAAGCACCAGGGCCAGACAAGATAACTCCTTCTTGCTTAAAAGTCTGTGCTGACCAACTGGCCCCCATCTTTACCCGAATCTTCAATAAATCATGAGAGATGTGCTATGTTCCTTCTTGCTTCAAACACTACTATCTACTATCATCCCAGTGCCAAAGAAGCCTCCATCGGGGAATTGAACAATTACAGACCAGTTGCTCTAACATCCGTAGTTATGAAAACCTTTGAAATGCTAGTGCTGTCCCACCTGAAAACCATCACAGATCTGCTGTTAGATCGCATGCAGTTTGCATAGCGAACAAATAGATCAACAAATGATGCTGTTATTGTGGCTCTGCACTACATCCTACAACACCTTGAATCTCCAAATACCTATGCAATGGTCCTCTTTGTAGACTTCAGTTCAGCATTCAATGCCATCATTCCAGACATTCTTCTAACTAAATTAAACCAGCTAGCGGTACCTGAACACACTTGTAAATGGATCATAAGCTTCCTAACAGACAGGAAGCAGCAGGTGAAGCTAGGCAAAAATCACATCTGCTACCTGTACAATTAGCACAGGGGCACCACTTTTCTTCTCCTTATATACCAGTGATTGCATTTCAAACAATCTGTCTATTAAAATACAGAAGTTTGCAGAAGATACAACAGAGATTGGTCTCATTTGAGATAATGATGAATCTACATACAGATGGGAGATTGTACAGTTTGCCTCGTGGTATAACCAGAACAATCTGGAACTGAACACACTCAGAACTGTAAAAATGGTGGTAGACTTTAGGAGAAACCCTCCCATAGTACCACCTCTTACAATACTAGATAACACAATATCAACAGTAGAGTACCCTCAAAACGATGCTATAGAGCACTGCACATCAGAACAACTGGACACAAGGACAGTTTTTTCCTGAACACCATCACTCTGCTAAACAAATAATTTCCTCAACACTGTCCAACTATTTACAAAGTCTGCACTCCTATTCCTATTAATC
Organism: Pseudonaja textilis; assembly: GCF_900518735.1. The sequence goes on from NW_020769572.1 coordinate 6,219, forward strand.
TTCTCATCACTTCTTTTTTTTAAATCAAGTTTTTTTATTTCAATCTACACACACACAACAATACATTAACAGTGTGGCATCAATATATCATACATTTTAGTATAGGCCAACTTAATACCAATCATATCTCTTCATATTCACATTAAATCATAATCCTTCATTGCTTATTTTCAACATTTCAATACCCTCTCCTAATGCCAGCCACCATATCATACCTAGCAATTTCATTGTTCAATTTCCTCCCCAATTTAGATTTTTTTAAAATAAAAAATTCTCATTTGGCAAGCAGTATGGTTCCAGGTTTCACATTTCAATACAAACATGACCATAGTTACCTATACATTTTATTTATTCAATTTCATATCAATTATCTTTATTAGTATTAAATATTAAACGTATCTTATCCAATTCCGATTCATGTTATTACTTATTTCATTTTCCTTAAGATATTCTCATATATTATTTTCCAATATTATCTAAAATTCTCATCCCATTTCTATGTTCATTTCCCATGTTACCTTTTTCTGTCACATTTGCAATTTTATCCTCATTTTATTAATTCAAAAGTGTCCCTCTGTTTAATAATTTGAGCTAGCCACCTTCATTCTACCTTAATACCAGCCTCCCTATTTACTATACATACATACATACATACATACATACATACATACATACATGTGTGTGTGTGTGTGTCAGATTCCACATTACATTTTCTCAATCACCTTATAAATCATCTATACATTACATAAGTATTAAACTAATCAATTAATTATAGCACCTGATATTAATCTTTCCATGATAGTTCTCATTTCAACATTTTCCTCCTTTTCTTATACATAGCTAATCATCAATTAATATATCTTAATATAATATATAATATAATATAATATAATATAATTAATATAATATAATATAATCATCAAATAATATATTCTTATTATAAATTCCCAATTCCATATTTATTTAATTAAGTTCCATGTCTAATGTAGTGATAATCCTTTAATAGATAGAGAGGAGAAGAAAGAGAAACTAAGAAAGAAAAAAATATATCAGTTATAGTACATACTTATCTATTTTAAACACTTATTCTTATATATCACAACGTATTACCATGTGAAATCCCCTTACCTATCCTTTTTTTCACCCATTACTCTCACTCTTTTAACAATGTAATTTATTTTCATCCTTGTTTGCTTCCTGTTTCTCTTTAATTTTTGGTCCTTTCTCTTAATTCCCTTTTCCTCCATTCTTATTCCCCTCCATTTCTCATTCCAATTATTAAGTTTTTCTCCCTCCCTCTTTCAATTTTTCTTTTGTACTTCCCTTTTCTGCTTTTTCCCTCTCCTTTTTTTTTCATTTTCTGAACCATTCTTCCTTTTACTATCACATCAGACCACAATTTTTTTTAAATTTTAATTCCTTTTTCCGACTGCTTAAATAATTGTTGTTCCCTTTGTTCTTCAAAGCTGGCTTCTTCTTTGTTAAACTCTTCCCTTCTGGGTTACTTTGTTGTTCTACAAGCTGAGTTGCTATTTCTAATTTCTGTAATACATAATTATACATTTCAAGGTTGATTTTCATCATTTCCCTTATGTCTTACAAGTCCAATTTTATTTCAACAAATAATTCCTCCATTGTATCTTCTCCTTTTTTCCCTTTCTTTCCTCTTCCTTAATAGACATATTCCTCTTCCTTAATAGATGTATTCAATCCCAAAGTCCAGTATATTATTTCAGCCAGTGTCTTTTAAGTTTATTTTCAAAAATCAATGTCCTTAGGTCTTTGTTCCAGGTCTTCTAGTTGGCCCTTTCCCAATTGTTTCCCACAGTCATCAGGTGGTTCTTTGACAATATTTTTGAATATCTTCCCCTTTGTAATATTCTAATATCACTTTCCAGGGTCTTAATGGAGTTTCTTTTACTCTCTTTTAAGTTCCAAAGTCCAATTTCTTAGAAAGACCAAGCACTTTTTTTAAAGAGTCACTGAAAATTTTCCTGTACCATCAGGTGGCACTCTTGAGTCTTCTCCACCATCCACTCCTTCCTTAACTTTAACTTTCTTTGTAAAGTATAGTACTTTTATTAAATTCACTAATTTCAATCATTAGCTATTATTTCTTTTCTTTTCAACATACTCAATTTTAGCATTTAGTGGTGCCTTTAAGTGCCAATAATCCAATAATTGTCCAGTTTAATTTCTAAAATGTTGTTCTGTTCCAATATTTTCCTTTAAATTTTCTCCTCCAAGTTAATCCAATACAATAATTCAAAACAATTTTATAAAATCCAATTTCCTTCTCACTTTCTCTGGTCACTGCTTCCACACCACTTTCCTCCAATATATATTTTATTTTATTTAATCCTTTATATTTTAATACAGGGTACCTCAAAATCCATGTATTTTGCCTGATTCACACTCTGCTTGCTGCTTCTCTGCTCCAGCACAGTCTTAATTTTCCAGGCTGTTCTTCGTCTTTGTGGTGGTCATTTTAGGACCACCACTACACTTTGCCTTTGGAGCGGGTTTTCTTGTCAGGAAAGGGAGTTGCGGTTCCCCTCAACCCTCCAGGTGATTCCCCCTTTCTTTACCACCCCTCCAGAGTGGTTCTGGTCTCAATCTTCTTATCACTCCTGATCACCCATCCCCTCCCACTTGTAACCATATGACTGTAACTTTGTCGCTTGTATCCTTACGATTTATATTGACTGTTTCCTAGTATGATTTGATTGCTTAGTGTACCCTATGACAACTATTAAGTGGTATATCTTATGATTCTTGACTCTTGATGAATGTATCTTTTCTTTTATGTACAATGAGAGCATTTGTACCAAGACAAATTCCTTGTGTGTCCAATCACACTTGGCCAAAAAAGAACTCTATTCTATTCTATTTCATAGTTTCCAATTCTTGCCAATAGAACCACTAATAGTAAAAACAATTAGTTCTTTACATTAAGAACAAAAAGGAAGCATAGAGACCAATAGTGGAAATTGCAAGATTGCATTAAATTGAAATAATTTCATGAGATGGAAAAGAAAAGGAAGTCACTGTCAGGTTTTTCAGTTGACACAAGGACTTATACGCTATATTACCTGCCAAAATGGTTGGTTATGAATTTGTAGACCACTATCCACCAGTGCTTTGTGTTTGAATCCAGATGCAAACATGGCATGTAAAGCATAGGCTATGGCATAGACAGCATTGTAGATACTATAGCTGTAGCCAGACATAGACATTTCAAAAAAGGAGGCAGGGACTCTCTCCAGTTTCTCCTGCCCAGTGCAAATGTTCTCTTCTTCTTCATGGATAAATGTACCTAAAAACTGGCAGTTGAAGACCTGCTCCCAAAAGCCTTTGAAAAAGCCATCTCCTTTTGTAGTGAAAGGACTTCGACTCTTAATAAACTGCTGAAATCCGGACACATCATTGGAATGAAATGCAAAGCCTAAAGCTCCATGGAAAAATCCTAAATCCCAATACCTCTGATATCCAAAGGAAACCATTTCCATTTGGGCAGTAAAGATCCATAGTTTTCCTAGGGGTTTTCTATATTTACTGTCTACATCTTCATCTGATAGATAATTTACAAATCTAATCAATCCCATGGAATGAGATTCACCATAGGCAAGTATTACTGTAACCTTACTGCTGATCACAGTGTCATAAATCTTCTTCGCTTTATGCAACATCTCAAGCAGATCAGTAACAAAAGTTACAACAGGGATTTTTTGTACAAATGCAACACACACACCCTTCTGAGAAAACATGGGAAGCACAGTTTGCACAAATCTTTCTCCATTCTCGTTATCCATAACCATCACTCCAATCCATATCCACCTGAAGTGCAGAAGCAGAGCCAGAATCCCCTTATACTGAAGCTCCTCCTTAGGAACCATTTGGTAGATAAGAAGACCAGAAGATTTATCTTTCATCACTGGAGTGGGACTATAGGTGAGCTAAAGAGATCCATAAAGAAGAAATATGTCAAAGAATAATCCAAGTATTTTTACTCCAGACTATGCCAATAATAAAAAATGAAGTAACTATCAAACAATTGCAAAAAGTATTATCAAAGATTATATGACAGGAGGGAAAAAAATAAGGAGATCTACAAGATTTTACAGGATGCCAAAAAAAGAAAAAGTAGATTAAAGGTATCTAATCTCAAATTGTACTTTGCTGCTGGTTGTTTTATTTGGATGAAGTAATGGATATTGTTAAGAAATAATAGAATGTTAGAGCTGGATGTTCACAATCTTAGGATTCGGTTACATAATTTTTTATGGAATGACAAAGTGGACATGAATGTAGATTTTAGAATAGAATAGAATAGAATAGAATTCTTTTATTGGCCATGTGTAATTAGACACACAAGGAATTTGTCTTGGTGCAAATGCTCTCTGTATACATAAAAGAAAAGACACATTTGTCGAGAGTCAAGAATCATAAGGTACAACACTTAATAATAGCCATAGGGTACAATAAGCAATCAAGTCATACTAGGAAACAGTCCGTATAAATCATAAGGATACAAGTGACAAAGTTACAGTCATACAAGTGGGAGAGGATGGTGATAAAGAGTGATGAGAACATTAATAGTAATAGTAGTGCAGATTTTATAAATAATTAATCAGTTTGAGGAAATTATTTGTTTAGTAGAGTGATGGCGTTTGGGAAAAAACTTTTTAAGAAACATTACTTAGGAAACATGTTAAGTATGTGAAATATTTATAAATCAAAGCTATGTACAAAGATGTTATTATTGCTATTCTTACAAGAAGCATTTTATCAAAGACAAACATGAAGAGTTATTGATACAAGAGAAGCAAGAAGTGAAGGTGAATATGAAGAGATGAGAGCAATTAGCAACAGAAGGATATTTTTTCCAATAGTTTTCTTATAATAAGATGAAAGACAGGTTTAATAGGGACAAAAAGACAGAATTGAGTAAAAGAAAACTGAATTTGAAATAGAGTTATGTACAAATGATGTCAATATCAGCATTTGGGAGAAAATGTGGCAAACTGGTTTTTTTAATTTACATTGTAATTTAAAAGATTTTTTTTATTAAATGAATTAAATATTGACGCTATATAACACTGGCTCAATTATCTAAAATGTGTCAGGAAACATCAAACCAATGTTGGAAGTAGGAAAAGCAAGAGGGGATCTTTTTATTACAAATTATGGACTTATGAAAAAGCAAAAGAAGTATTGAGGGTGAATCCATGCAATCATGCAAAATATATTGCAGACTAATATCAAAACGAAACCAGATTTTTTCCTATTTGGTTTTTTGGACAAAGAATTAGGAAAAAAATGTGGAAACTTAATAATTTTATGGGATTACAAATGGTGTTTCAGTGGTTACAATGCAGTGTTGCAGACTAATTCTGCTAACTGTCAGCAGTTCAATATTGACCAATATTTAAAGTTGACTCAACCTTCCAAGGTTGGTAAAATGAGGACCCAGAATATTAGGGACAATATGCTGACTCTGTAAATGCTTGGTGAGTGCTGGAAAGCACTATGAAGAGGTATATAAGTCTAAGTATGCTCTTTAGAAGGCCAGATCTGAAAGATGAAACTCAAACACTTTGGCTACCTAATGAGAAGGAAGGACTCACTGGAGAAGAGCCTAATGTTGGGAAAGATTGAGGGCAAAAGAAGAAGGGAACATCAGAGAATGAGGTGGCTGGATGGAATCACTGAAGCAGTCAGCATGAGCTTCAATGGACTCTGGAGGGTGGTAGAGGACAAAAAGGCCTGGAGGAACATTGTCCATGGGGTTGCAATGGGTCAGACATGACTTTGCAACTAACAACTATTGCAATTGATTAATTTTTATGCCACCCATCTTCCCTACAAGCTGACTTTAGATTATTGGATGCCAAAAATTGGAAAATTAATGAAAAGCTACAGTGAAAAACTGAATTAACTGAAATTTTCAGAAATGGTAAAGCTGCCCAGTCTGGTCAGCAAAAAAAAAAAAAAAAAAAATCTTTTTTGAAGGACTGTAAACACCACATGAACTTTTTGTTGAAGGAGGAAAAGACTGAATTGATTCTTGGATTTCAAAGAATATAAATAGGCAACGAGGATGAGGAAAAAATAAGTTGGCAATTATTGAAAAGGAGGCATAATTGAATGTTTTCTTTTTATTCCCTTCCTTTTTTAATATCTCAATCATTTATTTTGTTTTATATACTTTAAATACTTTTTAAAAAGAGAGAATAACCTAATGTTAATCAATATGCACATTTTTCTACTTATTCATCTAAGTACTTTTTCATCATTCTTTTGTTTTCTGACACATATTGAAGAGCAGGGTGAGAAAACATGTTCATTGTATTTTTCATCAGTACAGCTTTTCAGTGTATAATTTGTTTGCTGTAGTCAAGATATAGGGCATAAGTGACTGTCTGAAGGGCTTCCTTATTTAGCACAGGGTGTAACAGCTCCATAAGAGCTTCCCAGCCATAGTTGCCACATACTTTTAAGTAGCAGTTGGGAGTCTTGGTTAAATCTTGGCCTTAAACCTGACCAAAACAAATCTAAATAACAGGCAAAATTGTCTGTTTCTTCAGAAATAGCTAGTACAAATTCATCCCAGATCACAGCTATATACCATATCCCAGACACCTCAGCCTTCTTTCCTCAGACCCTATATAAGCCTCTTGACAACAGTGTTGTGATTACTACAAATGTCATATAAGATATATCTGATTTTCTGTGGCAGGGTAACACATAGACAGGGCAAATGTTAGGGGTGGAATCTATTTTGATTAGCAAAGCTGTTGACAAGGGTTGTTGACAAAGCTGTTGACAAGGGTTCTCATGGCATTTTCATTAACAAGATTTTAGATCATGGTATGAATGCCACTAATAGCAAACTATATCATAATAAGCTGGATAAACACACTCAGAATTACCTTAAAAAACTATATGTTGAACCAGTGGAGTCTTGTGGGGATCTGTCTCAGAGCCAGTATTCTGAAGATTTTGTGCTGAGATTTCAAAGTGGAATGGCATTGTCTCAGGGGTGGGATTCTACCAGTTCACACCTATTCACTACAACCACTTGTTCACATTCTAAGCAGAATGTTAGAACCAGTTCTTAGAAGAAATTACTGGCCTAATCCTTTAAGGAAGGCGGGAAGGAAACATTCTGGTGTTGCTTACAGAAACTGCCTCTCCATTAACCCTGATTACATTCTTGGCAGGACTAGACTTCCTGTCTCTGGAACTTCTCTGGAATTTTTTTCCTCTCTTTACTGGTACTTTGCTTGTGTGGAGTGACCATTCAAAGTTACAATGGCACTGAAAAAAGTGACTTATGACCATTTTTCACACTTACGACTGTTGCAGCATCCCCACAGTCATGAGAGGCCAGGCGAGGAGATGCATGCCTCGATGTGAGTGATATTGAGTTGGCCACACCCACCCAATAACATGACCACCAAGCCATGTCCACCCAGTCACATGACCACCAAGCCATGCCCACACCTAAGCCACACCCACAGAACCGGTTGTTAAAAAAATTGAATCTTACCCCTGTATTGTCTCCTTCCTAGAGCTGAGAGAAAGTGACAGGCCTAGGACTTGAACTCAAGGTCTTCCAATTTCTAACTTGATGCCTTAATAGTTTCACCAGACTGGCTCTCAATTAGTGATGGAATGAACAATTATGAAAACTAGCAATCATTAAATAATTTGAAAAATATAAAAACTTAAACACTAATATGAGTCATTTTTGTTGGCCCCATAAAAGTATTTTCTAAATGTGGATTTTGGAATTTTTTATGAAGGAATTTAATTATTATTCAACAGCATAATATTTAATATAAAATATCCTCTGACTATTTCCTGACTAATTTTTCCCAAGTCCAAATAAAAATCTGATATTTGTTATGTTTTTAAGAAAAGAAATGTTATGGAGGATACTAAATATAATTAACACAATTTCACCAAGTCTGGATTTGGTAAGGGTATAATCTCAACTGTCAGGTTGAATATAATAGGTCACTCAGTTACTCAGAATGGAACAGTTATATCCAATGGAACAGAGAAAAAGTAAAGAAACGAGAATCCTCAGAAGCATTTCCTACCTGGGGAATCTTGTAGATCTCTAGGAGAATCCTTACGTTAAGAGAAGTCAGGGAATCCAGTCCACCAATCACTGCAATCAGTTTCTTCTCCATGTTGCAACCATAGTTTGGAAAAAAATTCTCCAATGTATACAAAAGGAGCATAGTGGAATAATAGGTCCATTTTCCACTATAGTAATTGTCAAAAATTTGGAATCCCAAAGTGATATTGGGAAGTATTTGAGGATTGTCATTAATCTTCTTTACTGCAAAGGCCAAAGCCAGAATATGTTGATAATGCTTCGGAAGCATTCTGGAATAAATATTGTATTGCGAATCAAAGAAAGAATTCACACAACATACTCAATATTTTCTTTAGATTATGATTTGCTATATCATATTCATTCTGTAATATTTTATGGTATTTACTACATCATATTTTTAGGTACAATATTTAACCTAAAGTACCATATATATTTTAATAGAGCTTATAATTATTTATAATTACTTTTCTGGAAGACAAATTTAAAAAAAGGTTTAAGTATAGCAAAAAAAATGAAAGAATGAAAAAAATCTCCTCTTCTAAGAAAAAAATTTGCTTGCAATTATAAGTTTAATGAGGAGGATAGTACTACAAAATAAACTAATTGAATCTAATATATTCTACCATCTATGCAGGAAAATAACAGATCTGTTTGGAACAAGAGTAACTGAAAATTATAGCAAAATGAATAAAACAAGAAGTTGCAAAAGAATCATGAAGGAAATTCCTGTGATATAGTAATATGAAATATAATCTACAATGGCTAATCCACTTTAATAAAACAAATACCTTTTATAAAATATTATTTTAATATGTTTTAAGGGTCTACATGTGACACCAAAACTAATTGCAGGCTTCTTTGCCTAATAAAAATGCTAGAGAAGTAAATTTTACTAAAATTACGTTCAGAGGAATTAAGCATAGTGTTTGCACTATGTAAATGCTACAGTTAATGCTATGCATACAATTTATCAATTCTACATAAAGACCCCTAAATTTCATTATTGCACTAGCATTGTTCCTGCACTGTAGGGTGGAACATCAGCGTTCACTGCAAAATTATCATAATTACAATAACAAATGAAAATGGATTCCTTACATAAACTCTTCAGGCACTGTGGGTGGAGGTTTTCTTTTGAAATCTTTGGCATAAGAGAGGAAAACACCATGAGAGACTATGCCACCAATGAGGAAGTCTCCATCTTGATGATATTCATGAACTGGGTGCTCCAGATACTCAACACTGCATTTCACAGTGGGAGCTCCATATGGCATATATGATAAAAGGATTAACAGCATTAACCTTGTTTCTGACATCCTAAACTTAAAGTAGGAAAATCCCTCCCTGAAAATTTTCTTTTTTCTATCTAGCCATGATCACTGGAATACTTGGAAAATCATTGAAGAAGTTTACAAAGTCTTCTGATCAATTTAAATCTCTAAATACTAAATATTTGGGACCATATTAACACATGCATGCCTGTCTCTTATCCTCATCACTCCTTCAAATACTGGAATAGACATTGTGTTTATACCATAATTCTCTAATGAAATAATCCACCTAACTGTTATTCATGACTGACAACACACTGCTGTGTCAGATTAGCTAATTGCAAATATTATTAAATGGAAAATGGAATTGCTATCATTTTAAAGGTAGAATTCCTTATGGAATTGTTAAAGAAAACATGTTTATCAGGTCTTAACAAATGTTTTTATTGTAACCTCTTAAGAAAGATATGATTTTTCTATGAATGGTCCAAAAACAAACAGGTAGCCAACTTACAACAGTTCATTTAGTGACTGTTCAAAGTTACAGCAGCACTAAAAAAAAGTAACTTGTGATCATTTCTCACACTTAGAAGAGAAGAGAAATCTTTATTGGCCAAGTGTGATTGGACACACAAGGAATTTATGTTTGGTGCATATGCTCACAGTGTGCATAAAAGGAAAAAATACACTAATCAAGAATCATAAGATACAATACTTAGTGACAGTCATAGGTTACTAATAAGCAATCAAATCATACTAGAAAACAAATAAAACTATATAAATTGCAAAGATACAAGCAATACAGTTATAGTTATAGGTGGGAAGAGATAGGTACTAAGAAGGATGAGAAGAAGAATAGTAATACAGTCTTAGTAAATAATTTGACAATGTTGTGGGAATTAGTTGTTGAGCAGAGTGATGGCATTTTGGGGAAAAACTGTCCTTTTGTGTCCAGTTGTTCTGATGCCTTATAGCATCATTTTGAGGATAGAAGTTGAAACAATGTATGTCCAGGATGTGAGGGGTCTGTAGATATTTAAACAGCCCTCTTTTTATACAGTATACAGGTCCATGATCACAAGATCATCCCCATGGGTATCCAGGGGCATCCCCATGGTCATGTGATCAAAATACAAATCAAAATGGGTATCCCCATGGTTGCGTGATCAAAATTCAAGTGGTTGGCAACTGGTTCATATTTATGATGGTTACAATGTCCTGGGGTCATGTGATCTGCTTTTGCAAGCAGAGTCAATGAGGAAACCTGATTCACTTAACAACCATGTTACTAACTTAACAATTGCATTGATTCACTTAACAGTAGTGGCAAGAAAAGAAGTAAAATGGGATAAAACTGTTTTACTTGTCCCCTAAAATCTGGTTCATAAAATCTGGGTTTTACTGATTTCAGAAGCATGAAATGCCGAGTCAACCTTGAGCCGGCAGGATCAAACTCCTGGCAGTGGGAAGAGTTGAACTGCAATACTGCATTCTGACCACTGTGCCACCATGGATGTAGTGGTTAAAATGAAGGGTTCATCCTGGCCACATAAATATTCCATGATATAGCACTTCCTAGATCCCAACACAGAATGCAGCTATAGAGAAAAAGTAAATTAATTAATTAAATTATACAAAGTATTTCTAGTGACAATGATATTGACATCAGGTCCACAAATGAGAACTCTGGAAAAATCAGGTAAGATACATGAATTAGAAAAGTCAAGGAAGCTTGCCTGTTAATACTGCTGCAGAAGTTTACTGAACAGCAAGAGTTTTTCAAACTCTGGGTAGAACTTAAAATTGGATTTAAAGTTTTGTGAAAAGGTATTACAGATGAACCAATCAAAAACAAGTTTGGGGCATTATTTCTTTACATGATGACCATTGCAAAGATTGTATATGCTAAGCATTGGAAGGAAAAGGGGATTTATTTATTTAGCATATGGCAAATACATGAATTTATAGCGATTCAAATGTTAATGTCCAGTCCACCCAGCCATCCAAGGATAGGATGGTCTATGTTGAAAAAATCTTGATGGACATTTGGACACAATGTGATGGATTCTTTGGGCCTTACAAGGCCTCTTTTGTTTATCCATTGCCATGCTTTTAGAGAGCCAGGAGTTCTACAAAGATGTCTGACTGCCAACTGTCATTAACTGCCAATTCTTCAGTGCAGTCTGACTGCCAACTGTTCCTAGTTATTTGGTTCACACTACCATACTATCCAGGGTACTTGATGAGGAGGTGAACCCCTGGAAAAGGGGGGGTTGCCAACTGTCAAAGAGTGGATTAAAAATTTACTGAATTAGCTGAGATGGGACAATTAACTGCTTTGATTGGATATACTGGATTGGACAAATTTATAAGACTGGAAGTCATTTGTGGATTTTCTATATGTTAAATACAATGACAGATGCTTTACAGAGAGTTTTGAAGATTAGTTTTATCTTTGGGGTAACCTTTTGACTTTTTTTCTTTTACATGTACTGTATACGTGAACAGATGTTGGGTCAATTTGATTATTAAATAAATAGATTAACATATCTGGTATATTTGTATAGTATTTTAGTTAAATAAAGATGGAAAAGTTTAAAAAGTATTTCTATACCTGTTGTAACAAGAGGAGAATGTATTAGATTTTTGATGTATTTTTCAGTATTTAGCCCCGATTGATTTTTTCTTATATTTAATGTAATTGATATTTGATGTATTTGATATTTGGATTTTTTCCTCTTTTTTGTAAACATGAGTTTTTACTTGTTTAATTTTTTTGTTAGGGTTGGATGTTTGTTACTGTTTTCCTTTTTTTTTCTTTGTTTTGTATTTTATTTTTGGTGATAAATGAACAAACAAATATGTTTCTTTTTTGTAAAAGAGAAAACTTTGAACCATAAGAAGAATCTGCCACTCACTAATAGATGAATTAAAACCAGAAGGGTCATTGGAAGCATTGAAAACAAACTAAAGATAAAGTATTTTTCACAAATATTGTGAAGGTAAAAACAACTGTGGGAGTTCCTGCTACATGGAAAAATTAAAGGCAGTCAGAAAATTAAAGAAAAGAAGATGTGATACTATCATGATTGACACAAATATTATCTTTCAAAAATTTAGAGAATCAATTATGTGGGACAACCATTTTTTCAAATGATTTGCTTTCTGAAAACCATTTGATTATTATGATAGACCCTTTCAAACTGAACAAATTACTGTAATTTCAAAATGACTGTTGTTATGTAGGAATTTTGTGAAATATAAAATTAACTATTAATGGCTATGATTGTATTTACTCACATGTTTCTGACATTCTGAAATTACTAAAAGTGTTTTGCTGCTGATTTTTGTTTGTATACAGTGTCTGATGCATCTCACTGCCTTGTCCAACAACAGTAAGCCAAGAGAGGTGGATTCCTGTTACCCTGATACAGTTTTTCCATTGTAAAATTTTCCTGATAAAATCTTTCATCATGTTCGGCACTGACTGCACCAGTTTTCTTAAGGAAGAAGTCTAAGCATGAATGGAAAATGTGAATCATCAGTGATATGTTGTAATTCATAGTCTTGTATACCATAAGCCAGAGATGTCAAAGTCAAGACCTGCGGGCTGGAAGTGTGATGTTGTCAGATCCAGCCCATGTGGCCATCCTTGAAATGATAAGGAGCCATGTTGGCCAGTGGTTAGAGTGCAGTAGCTATTTCTACTGCAATTTGGCAGATCGAATTCCATCATGCTCAAGGTTGACTCAGCCTTCCATCCAGGGGTGGGATTCTACTGGTTCTATAGCAGGGGTGGGCAAACTTTCTGGCTCGGGGGCCTCATTGATTTTTAAAATTTTACAGAAGGGCCGGGTCAGCACAAGATTTTTGGGGAATTGCCTCCCCCCTTCCCCCCCTTCTTCTCCTCCTTCGCCTCCCCTCGGAGGCCCCCTGAGTCAGGAGTTGCTACCACCAGCACAGCTCTGCACGGCTCCGGTCCCACATTGCCTCGGGAAGGGAAAGGCAAAAAGGAAGAGCCGCGGCGGCGCTTTGCAACGGCAGCAGCAGCACCGGAGGCTCAGGCTCAGCGGCTCCTGGTTTTGCCTTTCCCTTCCCAAGGCAATGCGGGATTGGAGCCGCACGGAGCTGCGCCGGTGGCAGCAACTCCTGACAGCCCCAGCCGGACACCTAAGCAGAGCCCGGGCAGAACTGCCTGTTGCTGCTGTGGGCGCTGCTGCAGGCATCTGGCTGCCCAAGTAAAGAACCGCACCAGCTCAGGGCAACTGTGAGGAGCAAGAGGGGAAGCCAAGGTGCTCATTTCATAGCAGTCAACTTCGCTCCCGGCATGCACAAAGAGCATGAAGGGAGGCAAACCCCGCACGTATGCATTTTAAAAGTCAGAGAACTTTGCCCAAGACTTCTCATGTATTCAGGGGCTACACCTCTCCCAACGATGAGTTGGTGGCCATCTAACAAAACGTCCTCCAGCTCTTAAAGATTGACTTTAAGAGCGCCCCCATGGAAGGGAATAAGAACAAAATGGAGGGGAGGAGCTGGCGCCGTGACGGTACGGCTTGCAAACTAGCTCTACGATTGCAGCCGATATCTTCACCCCTGGCCAGTCCAAACGGACCTAAACCGTCCCGTAGGGACGGTTATCGTGAGGGGTATACCCTGTGGATCCCAGGGACACCGCAAAGACCCTGGATGACACAGGAGAAGCCCCTTTTGCTGGCGGCAGAGAGGCAGCCCCCAAGCTGCTGAAGTCAGGGCAGCTCCGGAAAGGAAGAGGCTGAAAGTGAATGTGTGTCGGCTGGGTGAGAAACTTTTTTTTTTCAATATTTTGAGGCTTGAAAGGACACTTTGATTACTAGAAGAAATCTGTGTGATTTTTGACAAAACTGAATAAGCGGCGTTTTTTAAGGGAGATGTCAAAGTGAGGTTTTATTTTTATTTTATTTTTTTTGCTACCGGACTTCATTGCTACTTAGTAGACAACCGGACTGGTTTATATATATATATTTATTTATTTCTTATTCTCCCTTTGGATTTTCTAATTGTTTTTTCTAGGCTAGAGGCTCCCTTTGGTTGTTCTCTTTTTTTATTTCAATTACGCTTTTCTGAGAGGAAGGGGGAAACTGAGAACTAAGAAACTTTGTAACACTGCCAACTAGAGGCTTGAAAATATTTTACTTGAAGTGGAGAGAACTGTGAAAGACTCCTTCTCAAGGACATTCTAATTTGATAAGATAGAGGGAAGAGCGCAGCAGAATATTATTACAGGTGCTTTTCTGGATTTCTATCAACAATTAAATATCTATGGCTTGGCTTTGAAGTTTGTGGGAAAGGGAAGAGAGTCATAACAAGAGCCTTGGACAACTAAACAGAGTGCAGTGTGTTGTTTCTTTCTTTTTAATCTTTTTTTAGTTTCGCTACCCCCTCCCCACCAATATTATTGTAAATTTTTATTTTAGCAATGTCTTTATTTTTATTTTTTATTTTCAAGGGGAAGCCTTAGAATTTCTCGTTTTTTTTTTGTTTTTTTTCCTTTTTCATTGGGATTTTTGCTTTTTTTATCTATGCTCTTGGATTATTTTGGTTTCCTTTTTTCTTTTTTTTTAATTGAGATTTTCTAGCTGGATTAAGATGTGAAGAACCTGAAGAAATCTTTCTTTTGCTTTGTCCTTTTTTATTACTATTATTATTGGGTCTTCTTCTTTTTATTTTTATTTTTTATTGTGGACTATTTTATAATTGGATTAGGGTCAGGAAGAACCTGGAGAATTTTTTCTTTTCTCTCCTTTACTACTGGGCTTTTTACTATTGGACTTTTCCATTCTGGATTATAATTGGCTACTTTCCTAATTGGATTAAAATTTGAAAGAACTTGAAGATTTTGAATCATTTAAAATGAGCAGGAAACTCATACCTCCGGGTGCCTCTATATCTACTTCTGCCTCCCCACCATCTGGAGGACAATGTTCAATTCAGGTAATGTTAAAGCAAGACAAAGAACAAGAAAAAGTAACCTTACAGATGATTATGCAAGGAATCCAAGACCTTAAGATAAAAACAGACACCATTGAACAAAGAACAGGGAAGACTGATGAAAAAGTGGAAAATATCCAACAGATGATGGTGAAGTATGATGAGAGACTCCAAAAAGTTGAAGAAGAGGGTAAACGAAGAGAGGAGAAGATTGGAAATATTGATAGCAGACTAACAGTGGTTGAAGAAGAAAAAAGTGGGATGCTGAAGCGGGAGATGGAGAGGTCAGAATTCTATCTCAGATTTCAAAATATAGAGGAAGAAAAAGGGCAAGATTTGGCTGCGATAATGATAGAAATCTTGGCTGACACTTTGGAAATAACAGAGGAAAAGATGATGGATGGAGTAGATGAGATATACCGAGTTTTTACAAGATATGCGATGAGAAATAATTTACCCAGAGAAGTTCACATTAGATTTACTAAAAAATCCATCAAGACACAAATTTTACAAGCGGCAAGAGAGAAGACGTTGAAATATAAAGGCAAAGAAATCTTGGTCTTAAAACAAATACCCAGAAGAGTGAGAGAGATGAGAAGAGAATATCAATTTCTGACCAAAGTGCTATTGAAAAAGGAGGTGAATTACAGATGGCTGATCCCAGAAGGACTGATGTTTACATGGCAAGAACAGAGACACAGAATTGATTCAATTGAGAAAGCAGAACTCTTCTACGCAGAATTTTTTGGAAGGAGAGAGGAAGAGGCAGAAAAAGAGGTCTCATTAATTGAATTTCAAGAGGAACAAATGGAGATTGAAAAAGAAAGCACAGTAGGTGGGCAGGTGGATATTAAAGACCAACGTGAACCAAGATCTACGAGAGCGGCTAAACCTAAATATAAAATATAATCATGGAAGAGAAAAAACTGATTACAATGAATATAAATGGACTGAATTCAGCTGCCAAGAGAAGGAAGATCTTTCATAAATTAGGGAAATTAAAATTTGACATAATTTGTCTACAAGAAGTACACATTAAATAGCAACATGAACAATTGTTAGTACAGCCAAAACTAGGGAAATTATTTACTTCTCTGACTCAATGTAAGAAAAAAGGAGTGGTTTTATATATTAAAGAGGCCACCCCAGCAAAATTGATTTACGCTGATGAAGATGGAAGAATATTAATGATGGAAATAATGCACAATAATATAAAAATACTTTTGACTGCAATTTACGCTCCAAATGATAAACAAGAAGAATTCTATAAAAAATTACATATGAAAATGACTGGACTGGACTATGCTAATATAATTATGATGGGAGACTTTAATGGAATTGTGGACAACAAACTGGACTATATAGCAACAACAGCAAAGCACAACAGAAAGATTCTTCCTAAATCTTTTTTTAAAATGACAGATGAACTAATTTTAAAAGATATATGGAGAGAAAGAAATGCTAAAACCAAACAATATACTTTCTATTCAAATAGACATTTATCATGGTCCAGATTAGATATGATCTGTATCTCAACAGAAGTAATATCTAGTGTTCAAGAAATAAACATTGAAACAAGTACTTGGGCAGACCATAACCCACTGACAATTAAATGGAAGGGACAAAAAAAAAGATTGAGATGGACGTTAAATAATACTATTTTAAAGGAGAAGGATTTTATACAATGGTTCGAGAAAGAACTGGCCTTTTTCTTTAAAGAAAATAGAAAAGAAGATACTTCAATGCAGAATGTTTGGAATACAATGAAGGCATATGCTAGAGGCTTGATAATAGACTACATAAGAAAAAAGAATATTAGGAAAAGGCAAGCCACTAAAACCTTGGAAGATGAGTATAAAAGACTTGAAAAAGAACTACAGAAAATGCCACAGAAAAAAGATATTAAATTGAAACTGGACATAACTAAACATAAAATGGACTTAATAGAGAAAGACGAATTGGCACAGAAAATTAGGAATGCTAAACAGAATTACTTTGAAGATGCAAATAAGCCAGGTAGATGGCTAGCATATAAGCTGAGAAAGGAGAAAGAGTCGAGGAAAATATCACAGTTAATAAATGACCAAGGTCAAGTTTGTTATGGCAATAAGGAGAAAAAGGAAATTATCTGAGATTTCTATGGACAACTATACAAGAAAGAGAATATTGATGAGGAAAAAGTCAAACAGTACTTGCAGACTGCAAACTTACCTAAGATATCCAAAAAGATGGAAGAAATGTTAGAAAGTAATATAACAATGATGGAATTAAGCCAAGCACTTAAGAAACAAAATAATGGGAAAGCACCAGGTCCAGATAGGCTGCCTGCAGAATTCTACAAAATATTACAAGAATCATTGAGTATTCCACTGTTAGAAGTTATGAATGAAGCTATGTCAAAGACGATACCTAAAACATGGTCAGAGGCTTATATTACACTTATTCCAAAAGAGGAGGCTGATCCACTGCAAATTAAGAACTATAGACCGATTTCTTTATTAAATGCAGACTATAAAATCTTTGCTTCAATATTAGCAGAAAGACTTAAAAAATATTTGAATAATTTTATCCATCCAGATCAAAATGGATTTCTGCCAAAGAGACAAATTAGAGACAATATGAGAGTAATTCTGGACACTTTGGAATATTATGAGGCGCATCCTGAAAAGCAAATGGCTCTGATATTCTTAGATGCCCAAAAGGCATTTGACAATGTGAACTGGAGATTTATGTTACTACTATTGGAACAGATGGGTTTTGCTAGAAGATTTATTCAAGCAGTAGAAGCTATTTACCATGAGCAAACAGCAAAGGTAATGATGGAGGGAGAATTTACAGACTCTATTAACATAAGAAAAGGAACAAGACAAGGATGTCCCCTTTCTCCTTTGCTATTTGTATTGACTCTGGAAGTGTTGAACAGAAATATTAGAGAAGATAAAACTATAAAAGGAATGAAAATTAAAAAGGAAGAATTTAAATTACAAGCCTTTGCAGATGACTTAGTTTTTATTTTGGAAGATCCTGTAGAAACAGCTTCGAAGCTATTGGAAAAGATAGAGACATATGGTGAGGTGGCCGGTTTGAAAATAAATAAAGATAAAACAAAGATTTTGTAAAGGAACATGTTACTAAGACAAAGAGGAGAATTGGCAGATCTGTTGAAAATCCAAGTTAGGAACAAGGTTAAGTATTTGGGGATATATTTGACATCAAGATGTGGTACATTAAAAGAGAATAATTATATTAAACTTAAACAACAGATAGCCCTAGATTTGAAGAAATGGGAAAATTTACAACTGTCATTAATAGGGAGGATTTCAACAATCAAGATGAATATTTTACCCAGAATCTTATTTTTGTTTCAAACAATACCAATTAGGTTGGAAAAGACTATTTTGAGGACCTAAATAAAATTGTGTTGAAGTATATATGGCAAGGTAAGAAAGCGAGGATACAGCTAAAGCTTTTGCAAGATGCTAGAACTAGAGGAGGGTTTGGCCTGCCTAATTGGGAGTTGTACTACCAAGCTGCAAATTTGATGTGGGTTAAGGAATGGATAACATTAAGGAAGACTAGATTGTTGACACTAGAAGGTCATGATTTGTTGTTGGGTTGGCATGCTTTTCTATGGTACAAGGGAACCAAAACACAGAGCTATTTTCGAAGACATTATATACGGGAGTCTTTGTGGTTAAATTGGGAGAAGATAAAAAAACAATGTTATTTGAAAATTCCAGTTTGGTTATCGACAATAGAAGCATTTTCTTATCCTATAATTTATAAGAAGGAACAAACAGATATGGGGAATTATGAGATTAAAAGGGTGAACTTAAATCGATACAAAAACTAGAGAAACGAGGTATAAAGATGAATTGGTTTTCATATGTGCAAATACACTCAAGGTATGATGAAGATTCCAAAACAGAGGGATTTTATGATAAACAGACTGATTTAGATAAGATCTTGACAGGTACTGATGAAAAGGTGATTAAAAAGCTATATGGTTATTTATTGGGAATTAAGCTAGAGGAAGAACAAGTTAAAGAAACTATGATTGCTTGGGGGAGGAATTTTGGATATGGGATTGATTTAGAGAAATGGCAGAAACTAAGGTCGCAAAATTATAAAATGACAATGTCTACAGCTTATAAAGAAAATCTGTATAAGATGTTTTACAGGTGGCATTTTCCCCCGACAAGGATAGCAAGAATGTTCAAGAATAAATCTGAAAAATGTTGGAAATGTCATCAGAAACCTGGTTCATATTACCATATGTGGTGGACTTGTGAGGATGCTAGAAAATACTGGACTAAAATCCGCATGTGGTTGGAAAAAATGACAAAGAAACACATAGATTTCAAACCGGAGCTCTTTTTATTGGGAATCCAACCAGATGTATATAGTAAAGACTTGAAATATTTGATTGTAAATGTATTAACTGCGGCTAGGATTGTATTTGCTAAAAATTGGAAAAATGAGAAAATTCCATTGCAGGAAGAAATTATTAAGAAAATGTTGGAATGTGCTGAGATGAGTAGATTGACATTTGAAATTAGAGAGCAAGAAGATAAACAATTTTATACAATTTGGGACCTTTTCTATCAATGGTTGGACGATGAAATACAACAATAGAATATTTAGAATGTTAGATAATAAGGAATATCTTTGTTTTTTCTTTTTCTCTTGCTATTTGACACTACATCTATAAAGTGTTTTGTTTTTTTTTAGGATAGAACTGGTATGATTATATGATTTGTTATAGAATAAATTACCTAAATTATAGTTATCTCATAAAGTATGAATGAATAAAAGTATAGTCAAACGATTTTTTTAATAATGATATGAGGATATATAAGTTTGGATTGATAATAAGTTATTATGTAACATAACTGTAATTGAGACTACAAAGTGAATGCACAAAACTGATGAACCAACCGACACTTTGTATATAAGTACAGAAGAGAGCTGATGTTTTTATGTTTTGTCTGTTTTGTTTGTTTGTTAGAAAAACCAATAAAATTGTTTTTTAAAAAAACAAGAATGAGAACAAAAGTACAAACAAAAGGAGGGGTCAACAAGGGCATGTGATGGGTCCCTCCATGGTCTCCTCCCAGGTGATAGCCAGGGTTTGGCACCTACTTTTTTCCCTTCATACTCCTTGTGGAGGGACACACATGCCCCGTCACCCCTGCTGCCTCTACATTTGCTCGGCTTCTTCCATGGGGGCACTCTTAAAGTCGACCTTTAAGTGGTCCCGGAACATCCGCCCACCTGCCCGGCACCCGCCCTCCCGGAGCATGCTTTCTTCCTTCTCCTGGAGAACGTGCCTCTCCCAGCCCAGCCTGGCCGGGCCACCAGCAGGTGATCACATGTCCTGGGACATGTTGTGAGGTGCCTGCAGCATGCTCTATTCTATGTGTCAGGCCCAGCAAGTCCGAGCAGCCGGCTCATAGAACAGGGTGGTGCTGGACCATTGGAGAAGCAGAGCAAAGCCGGAGATTAATAGCTGCCTCTTTCGGAGCAGAAAGCTTCCCCCAACCAGCTGGCTGGTCCCCTCCTCCTCGGCCATACAGAACAAACAGGCAGAGAAGGAAAGCAGCTGGCCAGTTGGGGGAGGCTTCTTGTGCTGCGAAAGAGGCGGCTAATGATCTCCAGCTCCACTCTGCTTCTCCAACATCTGGCGCCGCCCTGTTCTGTGCGCTGGCTGCTTGGACTTGCTGGGCCTGACACAGAACAGGGTGGCGCCAGATGTTGGAAAAGCAGAGCGGAGCCAGAGATCATTAACCGCCCCTTTCACAGCACAAGGAGAACAGGGTGGTGCCAGACCATTGGAGAAGCGGAGCGAAGCCGGAGATTAGTAGCTGCCTCTTTCAGTGCAGAAAGCTTCCCTCAACCAGCCGGCTGGTCTCCTCCTCCTCAGCCATACAGAACAAACAGGCAGAGAAGGAGGAGAGCAGCTGGCCAGTTCGAGGAGGCTTCTTGTGCTGCGAAAGAGGCAGCTAATGATCTCCAGCTCCCCTCTGCTTCTCCAACATCCGGCACCGCCCTGTTCTATGTGTCAGGCCCAGCAAGTCCGAGCAGCCGGCGCATAGAACAGGGTGGTGCTGGACCATTGGAGAAGTGGAGCAAAGCTGGAGATTAGTAGCTGCCTCTTTCAGCGCAGAATGCTTCCCCCAACCAGCCGGCTGGTCTCCTCCTTCTCTGCCTGTTTGTTCTGTATGGCCGAGGAGGAGGAGACCAGCCGAGAAGCACGCTGTCAGGCGGGGGCCATGCAGTGCAGGGCAACACGCCACCACCCGGCCCTGGTGAGGGAAAGCAGTGGGCGTTCCCCAGGTGGCGACCTCGGCCCCGCCATCAGGGAAGCAGCTGCCCAACTCCGTGTTGTGTGTGCGATTTTTTGGTGCACAGCGCAGGGTCTCTTTTGGCCGGCCCCGATTTTTTTTTCAGAGGGGAATTTTTTTTTCAGAGGCGGGCCGTATTAAAAGGACCAACGGGCCGGATGTGGCCTGCAGGCAGTAGTTTGCCCACCCCTGTTCTAGGGTTCTATAGAACCTCTTGTTAATTTTCTAAGCAGTTTGGAGTTAGACGCAATCTCCCTTTGTTTTTTTCCACCCTTTATTACATTCTTGACAGATAGCATTGCTGTCTCCGGAGCTTCTGAGGCTTTCTTAAAGGGGAAGGGTTGTTTTAAGATTTTTACATGCTGTCAGGAGGAAATACTTCCCTGAACAATCAGCACTTTGAAGAAATAATTGAATAATGAAGCAAAGCTTTTAGTGACAGCGAACCAAGATGAGTGACATTCAGCAAGGCTTCTTGGCTAGCTAGAAAGATTGATATTCAAACATGAGTCTATATATCCTTTCTAACTTTTGGTCTAAAATTGGTTTTTGGTGAAGCTTAATTCTGTGCTTGGTGAAGTTTCATCCTGTGTTTATTGATGGGATAATTTTCCCTATTCAGCTTCAACAAGCAACAGCTACTGTTGTGATTTAATTATTTGTATTGTGTTTGAATTTTTTCTTGCTTCATGGTTTCTTTTTCTATTTGGGGAGAAGGTCTTCCTTCACTGCTTTAATACTATCTGGCACTGTCCTTTTTGGGGTATACTTCCAAGAGACAGGATGCAAGCTTGGCAGCGAATTTTTTACTGTCTTTCTGGGCGGGGTCATGTGATCTTTCTTTAAATCTGAATAATTTCCTTAGGATATCCTGTGAGGTGAGTGAGACAGCTGGTATTTTTAAATGGTGCAAATGGATCTAAGAGCTTAAATGATCTTTGGGACTGAAACTCTTGTACTGTAGATACAATAAGAAGCATCAGTTGGGTCTAGAAAGAGCCACCAATCTGAAATGTTAAAGGCTGCATGATTCAGCCGCCCTCAGTAAAGTTATTTCTTCTTTCTTTCTTTCTTTCTTTCTTTCTTTCTTTCTTTCTTTCTTTCTTTCTTTCTTTCTTTCTTTCCTTCCTTCCTTCCTTCCTTCCTTCCTTCCTTCCTTCCTCCCCCCCTCCCTCCCCCCCTCCCTCCCTTCCTTTCTTCCTTCCTTCTTTCCTGCTATTGCCTTTCTTTTGGGCTGTTCTTATTCTATGATACTGTAGAACTGGGGTTCCTATGAGCATCCCCTTGTTTCTAAGCTACCTCATTTGTTTCTGTTGATTGCATGTATTTTTTTAAGACCCTGCACAAAGATTAAAAAGCACAGTCCCTGCCTGCAGGCTTATTTTCTGAGAGGCAGAGTACAATAGAAGAGGGCCAAACTGGGAGAATCCCACCCTGGGTGTGTGTGTGTGTATGTGTGTGTTTCAGGTGGGCTTCCTAGCTTTAGAAGGAGAGAGGGAAGGAGGAAGGGACAGAAAGAGAGAGAGAAAGAGGGAAAGAGAGAGAGGGGAGAGAGAGAAAGTGGGAGAGAAAGAGAGAATGAAGATACAAGAAAGCAAAGAAAGAGAAAGGAAAAAAAGAAAAAGGGAGAGAGAAAGGAAGTGAAAGGAACAAAGGGGGATGGAAGGAAGGGACAGAAAGAAAGGGAAAGAAAGAGAGAGAGAGAGAGAGAGAGGAGAAAGTAAATGAGATATATGAATGGATAGATAAATACATGGAAGGAGGGAGGGAGAGTGAAAAAAAAGAGAGGAAGGAAGGACATATACCCTGGCTTCAGAAGACTTTGAAGCAGCACAGCAATCTAGGGCTGGCCTGCAAGGGATCTCAGCGGTCATCTAGTCCAACGCCCTGCTCCAGCAGGAGATCCTTACAGAATCAAAGAACAGCAAGGTTAGAATAGTGTGTGTGTGTGTGTGTGTGTGTGTGTGTGTGTGTGTGTCTGTCTGTCAAGACACCAAAAACAGGTCAAGTAGCTCTGTGGAGTTCGGTCGTAAATTAGAACACTTGCTAAGCGGTGACCACTTACATTTGGTTTGCCAGTCACATGGCCACCTGCTCGGGCCTCGCTCTGCTCTCTCCAGGGCTCCTCAGGCCTTGGAAACTGGCAAAAAGCACTTGCTAAGCACCTGGCCATTAAGTGAGGACCTGGTCATTAAGCAAGGACCACTTGCATTTGGTTTGCCAGTCACATGACCACCTAGCCGTGCCCACCCCAGTCACATGACCACCTAGCCACTCCCAGTCAGCAAGCCATGCCCACCCCAGTCACATGACCACCAAGCTACATCCACAAATTAGGCCGCACCCACAGAACTGGTTGTTAAGAAATTTACTGCTTCTATCCTTCCGAAGTGGGTAAAATGAGGATACAAATTGTTGGGGGAATATACTGACTCTTTAAACTGCATAGAGAGGACTGTATCTCACTATAAAGTGGTGTATAAGTCTAAGTGCTGCTATTATTGCTTTGGCCTGGCCCGGCCCATCCCATCCCAGCAGGTGTGAGGAGGTGGGCACATTTCCTTCAAATATAGCAGATATATTTAGTTTAGTTTTTACCATAATTCACAAATGAATGTCACAGATTCATAAGTGACAACAATTTGCAGTGCCAGATCAGCTAACTGCAAAATAATTATATGGAAAATGGAATCACTATAATTTCAAGGCTAGAATTCCTTACAGAATTGCTAAAGAAAACATATTTTTCATGTCTGAACAATTTTTTTTATTTTATCTTCTTGCGAAAGAAACCATTCTTTTCTACAAACGGTCCAAAAACAAAGGTAACCAACAATATTAAGATTTGGATTTATAGCTGAAAATTAATGCATTTATTATAGGAGTTCTCTAATTTCAAACATGTTTGTAAGAAATCCAGGAACTTATATTTGGATTTCCTTGAATAAAGCTCTTGGAAACTCTTCTAGAGAGGCATACAATATTTTCTTATAATGCAGTTTTTGAGACATTTCTCAATAAGCAGAACTTTCTCCTTTTCACTCTATCACAATGCAGTGGTAATCCATTTAATTACAAAACCATGGATCATGTTTATGTAAGCCTCAAATTTTAGAATACTGATGTATATTCTGGGATAAGATATTGCTTAATAGGACTTCTCTTTTTGTCATATTTGATGTCCACATTTTCTCAATCCCACTAAACCTGGCTGAAATTTGGTGCCTGTCTACCTTAGCGGCTTCTTTATATCATTGTCATTCCTTCTGACATGTCTGGGAAAAAGAAATAATAGCAACAGCAATAGCACTAAGACTTATATGTTGTTTCATAGTGCTTTACAGCTCTCTCTAAGCAGTTTACAGAATCAATGTATTGTCTCCTAAAACCTGGGTCCTTATTCTACTGATTTCAGAAAGATGGAAAACTTAAGTCAGTCAGGATCACATTCCTGCCAGTGGAGAGTTAGCCTGTATTCTAATCACTGTGCAACCCTTGTGCTTGTATCTTTATTATTTATATTGTTTTATTTAGTTTCCTAGTATGATTTGATTGCTTATTTAGTATCTTATGACTATCACTATTCTTATGATTCTTTTTTTGTAAATATTTTTTTATTCTTTACTCATCTATTTAACCAATTTTAAATATACAATTATATTTGATTTGCAATCATCTGTTAATTATAATATAATCTCAATTTTAAATACTTTGATTAACAACATAATCACTTGTAATTCCCATATTCTTTGTTTCTCTAATACCATTTATATAACAAATTATATTTTCTATTTCATTCCCATTTAATCCAGTATAAAAAAATTAATAACAATACAATCATTTTAATTTACCTTGCTATATAGTCACTTTCCTCATCATATAGGTATATAATGTTCTTACAATGAGTTCTCATTTCCCTTTCAATTTCAATTGAATTTATTTCTTTATCTTTAATATTAATTCCCAATAGACTTTAAACTCCAAACTTCCTGATCTTTATTTCTAAGGTGTCAAAATACATTTCCATGTGGAATCCCCCCTCTTTTCTATGTTTAACCATCATCTCTTAGTCTCTCGATCCTGTAATTTCTTCTAATCTTTCCCTGTTTTCCCTTTTCTAATCTTTTTGGTCCTTTCTCCCCCC
Organism: Pseudonaja textilis; assembly: GCF_900518735.1. The sequence continues at coordinate 32,079 of NW_020769572.1, forward strand.
CCCCCCACCTGTTATTATTCTTGTTTTCACCTCCCATTTGCTTATTTCCCCCCTCCTGTTTTCCCTTTTGTAGTTTCTTCTTCTATAGCTTCTTCTTCTTTTGTTTGGTCTTGGAGATATTTTTCCTTTTATTTATCACATCTTTTATAAAAGTCTTAATTTTAATTCCTTTAATTCCTTAATTCCTTTCATATCTTTTTGAATGTCCATGGTTCTCTTTGTTCTTTTGAGCTGATTTCCTCTTTCTTTAACTCCTCTGAACTTTCTTTGTTCTTCTGTGAACTGCATCACCATTTCTAATTTTTCTGCCAAGATATTCCATAGTTAAAGCTTTCTTTTATTATTTCCCTTACACTTTGCAATTCCAGTCTGAAGTCTTTGCATAATTCATTCATTTTACTTACTTCCTCTTTAACTTATTTAATGTTTATATCCAATTAAATTGTTCTATAGTTTATTAAAACCAATGTCTTTTACTTTAATCTTTACCAAAAGTGATCATTTATCTTTATTTCATTGTTAATCCTTTTATTTCTTTATTGCAGTTCCAATCCACCAGTCAATCCCAAAATAATCTCTTCACTTATTCCTTTACTGTAATTTTATATATTTCTGGGGTTATTGCTCTATTATAGTCTTTCCAAGTTCACACCTTTGCTAGACCAATAATTTTCCATTAAATCAGAGGAACAAGAATTTCTTTTACCATAAGGTGGCACTATTACATCAGTTTTCTCTTTCTACCTTTTAAATTTGCACTTTTTTAACACTTATATTAACTCCGCTAATTTTCAATCATTAGCTGTTATGTCTTTCAAATATAATCAATTCCAGCATTCTAATTAATGCTAATTAATGCAAAATCCATATAATTATCCAAATTCAGTTTCTTATTCTGTTATTATTAAAGATTCTCCTCTGAGTAATATCACTTCCATTTAGGTCTTTGACAGTCCAATTTCTTTACCATTGCAATTTTCCTCTTTCTTTCAATTCATCACTTCCGTGATCTTTAACAAGGGCTCTTTCCTTATGGTTCCCAAGGTTGCCTTTGAAAAATCCAAAGTATTTTGCCTGGCCACACACTGCTCACCACTTCACTGCTCCAGCACAAACTTAATTCCCAGATAGCTTCCCATCTTTGAGGCAGCCATTAAAGACTGCCATTACAGCCTGTCTTTGGGGGAGTGTTCCTAGCCAGGGAGGGGAGATGCAGCTCCACTTGACGCAGCAGTGGTCTCCCCTTTCTTCACCATTCCTCCAGGATGGATCCAGTCCTGTTTGGGACCCTCCAACAGGTAGAGCATGGATCAAAGCTGCGCACAATTGCAGACTCCAATCCATCTTTGACAGAAGTGCCACTGGAAGCCCTATTCTTATGATTCTTGATGCACCGAATATGCACTGAAGACAAATTCCTTGTGTGTTCAATCACACTTGGCCAATAAAGAATTCTATTATATAAAGAATTCTATAACTCATATATTTTAATGAGGTATATGCCTGCAGATCGTTGTTCTTCAGGCAATGATAGCAGAGGATTTTCAAGGAAGGTTTCTTCAAATAAGTGGAAACTCCCAAGAGGTGCATTATCATTAGTGGTGACAACTTCTGTCTAGTGGTATTTGTAAAGTGAAAACTTTGGATATTTGACAATGAATTTTATTATGAAACATTATATTTGTCTAAAAGTCAAGTAAGACCAAAGTCTAAAAACACCAAAATCTACAACACATAGGTTGTAGATTATAAATCGTAAAATGCAAGCACAATTATTGGCAAAGTTTATCTTCATGCATATTTTTCTATTCCATTTACAATTTGAGCAGAATAATAATTAGAATTTCTAAAATCCCAATTTAAATGCTTAGAAGGTTTTTTTTTACTAATTTGAGTTCCAAATATTAGAGAGTTTTATTGATTGTGATCATTTATCAATTTTCTATTCCTAAATCTGAGGAGGAAGTCTGTTTATTTCTGTTCTATTTCTCAGGAAACAGATGAGCATGATGAACAGCAAGATTTGTTGTTAGTTGCAAAGTCATGTCTGACCCATCGCAACCCCATGGACAATGTTCCTCCAGGCCTTCCTGTCCTCTACCATCTTCTGGAATCCATTTAAGCTCACGCCAACTGCTTCAGTGATTCCATCCAGCCACCTCATTCTCTGCTGTCCCCTTCTTGTTTTTCCCTCATTTTTTCCCAGCATTAGACTCTTCTCCGGTGAGTCCTTCTTTCTCATTAGGTGGCCAAAGTATTTGAGTTTCATCTTCAGGATCTGGCCTTCTAAAGAGCAGTCAGGGTTGATTTCCTCTAGGACTCGCAGGAGTTTTCTCCAACATCATAGTTCAAAAGTCTCAGTTTTTTGGCGCTTAGCCTTTCTTATGGTCCAACTTTCACAGCCATATATTGCAACTGGGAAAACCGTAGCTTTGACTTTACAAACTTTTGTTGACAGGATGATATCTCTGCTTTTTAGTATGCTGTCTAGATTTGCCATAGCTTTCCTCCCCAGGAACAAGCATCTTTTGATTTCTCAGTTGCAGACTCCATCTGCAGTGAACTTGAAACCCAGGAAAGTGAAATCTGTCACTGCCTCCATTTCTTCCCCGTCTTTTGCCAGGAATTGAGAGGGCCAGATGCCATGAACTTAGTTTTCTTTTTTTAAAAAAATTTTTTTTATTAATTTTCAATAAACAAACATACACAAACAAAACACAAAACATGAAAACATAAAACTTCTTTTTGGAAAGCGGCTTAGTCCCGGGTTACATCTTTTGTACAGACATAAATCAAATTCATGCTCACTTTATATACCATTTCATATCTTATTTACCATTCTACATTTTTTATATAGCTTCTCCCTGCCTTTCACTCTCTTAATTCTATTTTATTTATTTCATCTCAATTTAAATCATTATACTTGTATCTTTTGTCTGTTCTATTTCAATTATCTCTTATCTTTTCTCATTAACACAAAATTTATCCTGTAATCACTAACTGAAGTATGACGCCTTTATATCTTTCCCCTAAATTTAACACTTAAAATAATATGTAATTTTCATTCTGATTCTGCTTAGTACATTCTAAAGCTACCTACTATATTTTAAAATAGGAAGATAATAAGTTTATAATATAAGTAGAACAATAATCCATAGCAAGTTAAACTCTATTGTTAAATCTTAAACATTTTACACATTCCTTTTAATATTTTATCCCATTTTATAATCATATAATGTTCCAGTTTTCTAACATTATTTCAAATACAAATACAACAATACAGTCTTGTTATGACTCCCCTTCAAAATTCAAACAAACAAAACAGAAAGCAGCCGTTTCACAATTAAATCAAATGGAAAGAAATCTTACAAGATAACGGCTGGCAGAAACCACAGCATAAATCTTTACTCTGTCTGGCAAACCAGTCCTGGCAATAAATCTCCAATCTCAGAGCTTCTTGCTGTAACATCCTCACTCAAATAGTCACTTTGTTCCTGGCAAAATGTACCAGCCCAGCTGTGTCCTTTTATACTCATTGAGGCAACGTGCTCATTTACTGACTCGCTCTCCTCATTCACTCCAGCTGATTTTGCCTTCTCAACCGTCTTCTATTTTTTACATTTAACCACAAATTTTCCAAGTTCTCATCTCCACTATAAGACTTTCTCAAAACTTCCCTGTCAGCCATTCCCAGCTGTTGATCAGATAAGGAACCAGAGGAGGTCAAAGGTCCTGACAATTCTAATACATCAGGTCTGTCGTCCTTTGTTACGTCCATCTCCTCATCCTGGTTACCAGTCCAATCACTGAGCCATGCTGGCTCATATTTTTCTGCCATGACCTCCTCACTTGAACTCATATCAGTCACAGGAGCTGAATCCAAGCCCAGAGCCACAACACAGTCTTATGTACTTTTGCAGAATCTCTTTTTTAATTATATTTTTACCCATTATCTCTGAATAAATCCTGTTTCTTTACATCTTGTTTCAAACCTTTGTAACTTCTCTTCCCTTTTTGCCTTACTTTTTTCTACAATCTATCCTTTTTGCCCCCTTGTCTCATGATCTCCACCCTCTTAATCTCCACCCTCTTCTGTATTCCTCTTTTCTGTTGCTTTCTGACATTATATCAATTTTTCACCTTATTTTTCCCCGTTTTGGTTATTTTTTTAAGTCTTAAATTCTCCATTCTCTTTCCTCTCTTTCCCTTTTCTTCCTCAGCTAGAGTTGCTTGTTCATTAAAGATGGCTTCTTCTTCATCCCGCTCTTCTTGTTCTTCTTGTAGTTTCTGATAGGTAAAAATCGCCATTTCTAAAAAATGAAAAACAGATCCAGAAGAGCCCTTCCCTTCTTGTTCCTCTTCTTTTAGCTTTTTAAATTCCATTTTCAGTTCATCAACAAGTAATGCAATTATTAAAAAAAATTAAACAACCCAAATTTTTAGTCTTTCAAATAATAATTTCCAAAGGTCCCAAAGTCACCAAGCAATCCAAATACACACAGTCTGTTTCATTTAGCACTTTCTTCTTTTTATACTTTCTCTTCTTGGGGTTACAATTCAATTGCAAAGTTCCAAAATATATCTTTTTAGAAGTCTTGTTACAATTTAACTCAAGTTCCAAGCAGCCTCCTCCAGCAAAAATCTTAATATTAATTCTTTTCCTCTCCCTTCCCACATATAGCAAAAAAAGTTTTTCCCCCCCCCAATGTTCAGAAATCTTTAATGTCCCCTTGGCTTTAATTTTCAAATTTAATTACCTGCTGATGCCAAAGTGGGTTTTTTCAATTTCCATCTGCTATCACTGTAAGTAGGGAGAGTGGGAAAAAACAAACTTTCCCTTTTAACTTTCATCCACCACTTTTTCTGATCTTTTTTGAGAATGATGTATCTTTAGTGAAGTTTAAATTCCAGGGTATTTAAATGTTACTTATTATCCCAGTCAGCCAAAAACTTTCACTTCCCAAGATTCCTCCTGCACATTCTTATCCGGATGAAATCTTCTTTGTGGCGGCCATTGCTGGCCGCCGCTCCACCGCTTTCGGAAAAGGGAGTTAAGCCAGCTAAGAAGGGGGGTTGCGATTCTCCCGTACCCCTGCCGGATCTCCCCTGTCTTCAGTTACCTCTACGGGGTAAGTATTAGCCCCCAAATCCGGCTGGATCTGGGGCACTCCAGCGGCAAGCGCAGCAGAAACCACACACGATTGCAGATTCCTGCCGCCGCTGAAGCCTTGCAAACCGGAAGTGATCTTAGTTTTCTTAATGTTGAGTTTCAAGCTAACTTTTGCACTCTCCTTCACCCATATCAAGAGGCTCTTTAGTTCCTCTTCACTTTCTGTCATTAGAGTGGCATCATCTGCATATCTGAGGTTGTTGATATTTCTCCCAGCTAACTTCCAACTTTGAATTAATGTAGCCCTGCCTTTCTCATGATGTGCTGTGTATATAAGTTAAATAGGCAGGGCGACAGTATACAGCCTTGCCAGACTCCTTTTGCAATTTTGAACCAATTGGTGATTCCATGTCCAGTTCTCACTGTTGCTTCTTGACCCACATAAAGGTTTCTCAAGAGAGAAATAAGATGGTCTGGTACTCCCATAACTTTAAGAATTTGCCACAATTTGTTGTGATCCACACAATCAAAGGCTTTAGCATAGTCAATGAAGCAGCAGTAGATTTTTTCTGGAACCCCCTAGCTTTCTCCATGATCCAGTACACATTGGCAATTTGATCTAGTTCTTCTACCTCTTTGAAATACTGCCTGTACTTCTGGTAGCTCTCAATCCACATATTGCTGGAACCTAGCTTGTAAGATTTTAAGCATAATTTCACTAGCATGTGAAATGAGTGCAATGGTGTAATAGTTTGAACATTCTTTGCCATTGCCTTTCTTTGGAATTGAAATGTAAACTGACCTTTTCCAATCCTGTGGCCACTGCTGAGTTTTCCAAATCTGCTGGCAAATTGAGTGTAGAACCCTTACTGCATTGTCTTTTAAGATTTTGAATAGCTCAGATGGAATACTGTCACCTCCACTAGTTTTGTTGTTGCTCAGATTTCCTAAGGCCCATTTCACTTCACATTCTGGGAAGTCTGGCTTGAGATCAGTGACCATACCAACATGGTTATCAGGGGTGTTAAGCTTGTTCTCATATAGTTCTTCTGTATAATTCTGCCACCTCTTCTTAATCTCTTCTGCCTCTGTTAGGTCCCTGCCATTTTGGTCCTTTATCATGCCCATCTTTGCATCAAAGATTTCCTTCATATCTCCAATTTTCTTGAAGAGATCTCTGGTCCTCCCTATTCTATTGTTTTCTTCTATTTCTTTGCACTGTTTGTTTAAGAAGACATTCTTATCACTTCTAGTTTTTTTTTTATTCTAAGATCTGAAAGGACACCCTAAGGAAAAGAAATAATCTGTAAAAGTTTTGACAGAAGTGATTAAGCGGCGATTTTAAACAGGAATGTCAAGGTAATGTTTTGTTTTGTTTTTCTCATTGCTGGATTTTCTATATATGATCTTGTATTTTGAAACTGAACTGGTTTTTTTGTTTATATCTATTTTTTTCTTCTCCTTTTTGATTTTGTAATATTTTAGGCTAGAGGCTCCCTTTAGTTATTTCATTTAAAAAAAATATCTTTTTCTTTTTTTAATTAATTCTTATTATATCTTGCTCGGAAAAGGAGGGGGAAAGTGAGAGCAAAGAAACTTTGTAACACTGCCAACTAGAGGCTTGAAAATATTCTATTTCCCTGAGACCAAACAAAGCTGAGAAAGAAAGAACTGAGACTCTTTTTCAAGGACATTGCTATTTGATAAGATAGAGGGAGGAGCATGGGAGAGTATTATTGTAGGTGCTCTTCTGGGTTTCTATCAACAGCTGGAGTCTGGTGTGGAAACGTAAGGGGAAAAAAGGTGATAAGTTTTTGGAGAAGTGAGTTATAATAAGAGCCTTGGATAATCAAATGAAGTGCAGTGTCCCCATTTTACTTTTCCTAAGTTGTGCTATCCCACCTCACCAGCTTTATTGTATTTTTTTTATCTTTTTTTTTTTGTAATAACTATTTGACTTTTTGGCTTTGTTGGAGCTTGTCTTTGTTTTTCTTTCTTTCTTTCTTTCTTTTTTTTTTTTTTTTTTGGAAGTCCAATCTCTACGTTTGCTTTTTATTTTAAAGGGAAAGCCTTAAAAGCCTTTCCCCCCCCACTTTCCTGGTATTTTTGTTTTTTCATCTACCTTTCTGGTTTATTTTTATGCACTTTTTTCTATTTGAGACCTTTTAATTGGATTAAGGTGTTGAAGAACCTGAAGAATTTTTCCTTTTCCTTTTTTTCCTTTTTTTTCTTAAGTCTTTTTCTTCATCTAACTATTGATTGGATTAAGGTATACAAGAACCTGAAGAAATTTTGTCCTCCCCCCCTTTTTTTCTTTATTATTATTATTATTGGGCTTCTTTTTTCTACTATTTTTATTTTGAACTATAATTGGTTACTTCACAATGGATTAAGGTTTAGAAGAACCTGAAGATTTTGAATTGCTTAAAATGAGTAGGAAATTTACAGCTTCTGGTTCTTCAACTTCTACTTCTTCCTCCCTACCATCTGGTTCAATACAGACAATGTTAAAGTAAGAAAAAGAATAAGAAAAAGTGACTCTGCAGATGATTATGCAAGGAATTCAAAATATTCAAGCAAGATCAGAGAATATTGAAAAGAGAATAGAGAACATTGAACAAAGAACAGAGAACATTGAACAAAGAACAGAGAACATTGAACAAAGAACAGGGAAAACCAATGAAAAAGTGGAGAACATCCAACAAATGATGTTGAAGTATGATGAGAAATTCCAAAAAATTGAAGAAGAAGATAAACAAAGAGACAAGAAGATTGGAGATATTGATAATAGATTAGATAATAGATCAGTGGTTGAACAAGATAAAAGTGGTGTGTTGAGATGGGAGATGGATAGATCAGAATTCTATCTCAGATTCCAAAATGTAGAGGAAGAAAAAGGACAACATCTAGCTGAGATAATGATAGAAATACTGGCTGAAGCTTTGGAAATAACTCAGGAGAAGATGATAGATGGAATAGATGAGGTTTATCGAGTTTTCACAAGATATGCGATGAGAAATAGCTTACCAAGAGAAGTTCACATTAGATTTATGAAGAAAGCCATTAAAACGCAAATATTGCAAGTGGCAAAAGATTGTGTGCTTGTGTGTTGTTGTGGTTAAAGCTGAAGTAGTCATTGACAGGTAGGATATTCTAGCAGATAATTTTATGTACTATGCTTAGGTCAGATCGAAGGTGGCATAGTTCTAAGTTGTCTAAACTGAAAATTTCAAGTCTTGTGGTATAAGGTATGCTGTTACAAGGACTCTTCTCATGAAACATCTCTGGATTGTCTCAATTGTTTGAATGTCTGATATGCAGTGCTGATTCCAAACAAATGAACTCTGTTTGAAAATTGGGCTAGCAAATGTTTTGTATGCGCTAGTTAGCAGTACATTATTACCAATGAAGAAGCTTAATTCTTCTTGTTAACTTGTTGCTAACAACTTAACTTCTGGTTAACTTGTTCATCTTGTCTTCATTTTCATTAAGAGTTCAATATATTTTTAGAAATACTATGATTAAATTCTCCTTGAGAGAAATTTAACATAGACAAATTTTTCTTGGTATTTTCTTGAACACCACTTCAAATTCTCCAAGATCCTCCAAAACCATATGCACTTTAGTCACTGATACTTTAATAAATGGCCAAAACTACTAAATTTGTGCCCAAAATAATTTTCATAGATTGTTCAGCTCTGATATCCAAATAATAATGTAACATATGGGGGAACAGATACTATCTTCAGCCCAGCACTTGAGGATAACTGAAACAATCTCCACAGTCATCGGGTGTCTTGATGTGCAGATAGATTGCAATAAAAAATGAACAACTACATAATAAAAATACCAACTTGAATTAAGAAGCCATATTAAAATATAGAATAAGTCAGTCCTTTTCCTACTTGCTGCTTCATCTTCCTTCCTGGCTTGGTTGTTATGAAAACCAGGATCTCTATCATGGTTTTGGCCAGCACATAGGAAATAAAAAAAAATAAAAAATAAAAAATACATTACATCCCAACTTTGATAGTTTTACTAGAAAGTTAATATGAGCAGGGGCTGAAAGATCTATAGGATCACACTACTCTTTTTTTTCTCATTGAATATCAAAGTTGTTCTGACAGTTTATATACTAGGCAAATATTTGTTCCTTTTAACATCTGATTGTGGGTAATGTGCTGAGGATAAATACAGTTGATAAAATGCTTTCAGAAAGAGACTATGGCTGGACAGTAATCGAATTCAAAGGATAAGAATCCTAAAGTGAGGGTGTTTTTGTTTTTGTTTTTTGAAAACTGAATGGATGTAAGCATCTGATTAGTCTGGTCATGTCAGGAGATGTGATAAGAGGAACAATAGATCTTTATCTGTGTTGTGATATGAGACTATCAAAAATCCAAAGCAGAAGGGATCAGAAGTTATAAATACAAAATGTCCAACAGATTGTTTTTATGGTAGAGTTTCAAAAAAGAAAGAAAGAATGGGAAGAAAAAGGCATGGTCCTCCTAAATCACATCTTTTTGAGCTCACATATAAGGTTCATGTGGTTGAGTGCATGCTTAGACAATGAAGTGACAAATGTTTCTGCCTATCCTGAAGTCTATAACTGTCTACCAGAGAGAAGAAAGAGAGAGAAAATAGTAATATTTAATAAACTGTAGCAGTATACTTAAACTTGCATTCTTAACATAGTTGAAAGAAAACTACTGTATGACTGCAGAAAAATATATTTATTTAAAGAGCTACAGTATCTTCTACTCCTCCAACCTCTCTATAAATGATGACATTTTTTTCAGAGTCTTTCAAATGCAATATATCAACTATTTTAGAAATTGATTGTGCTTTTTAAAAGAATTCTAAGAAAATAAATATCAATTCTTAAAATACTTGATTTAATAAATATGAAAAACAAAAGAGTACTGATAATCTGTGCTCTTCCTTAAGAAGGATATCACTAATTGTGACATCTCAGCAGAGGTGGTATTCAGCAAGTTCTGACCAATTCTGGAGAACCGGTAGTGGAAATTTTGAGTAGTTCAGAGAACCAGAAGATACCACCTCTGACTGAAGATTTTACAGTATCCTTTCTTTGCCACATTCACCAAGCCACACCCACAGAACCGGTAGTAAAAAAATTGAATCCCACCACTGCATCCCAGTTAGAAAAGCCTCCATCATTAATCTCAATCTTCACTCCAAAAAAGGAATAAAATGGTTTGGCATGTTTGTATTTTTATAGGTAAGCACCATTGTTTTGACCTGAGCTCAGAAATTATTCTTCAAAAGTCCAGATGCTTCAAAAATAATTCTGTCAGGAACAAACCAGTCTGGAAGATATTGCAGTAATCAAGACCAACATTCGCCAATGTGGCCAATTGATTTCTCTTTAACTGCAGTTCCAATAATTGGTCCTTACCCAATCTTGCTATTGATTTAGAATTTTTCCACTCTTTTCTGATTCATGTAACAGGAAATAAATCTAGTGTTGGAGGGAGAGAGGGAGGGGGAGGGAGGGAGAGGGAGAGAGAGAGAGAGAGAAGTGAGACAAATAAATAATAATATTTTTATAATTTATTACTTTACAATATTTATAACCAGACCAAATCTAGGCAAATTCTAGACAGAATGCAATATGGTCAAAGACAAAAATATAAAACCCAAGTAAATTTTAAACATAATGAACAATCAACCTACAACATTAGTCACTCTTGAAGTAATGAATCTAAGGACCACGGAACGTTTCCTGTAGTTTGTACCTATTAATGTAATTATTCAAAGAAGAGCTGTTTTGATGCATGTAAAGAAATGATAGGAACAATTATGGTGTAAACATCCAGAATATTCCAGTGATAGTAGTGGACAGCCATAGATTTATTAAGTATATTTAAATTCTGTGAAGTATGTATTCCAAAGGAAGCCTAATACTAGTTTAATTTCTGCAGTTCCTTATTTCTCCATTCTCCTATTTTTGTTGATGCTTATTAGAGCCAAGTAAATGAGATTAATTACTTAAATAATCAGTCAGGGAAGAAATACAAATACAGTGTGATTACTTTTGCTGAGAAACAGTTCATGCAAGCCAAAAATTTAAAAGCAAGCAAACTCATTTGTAGAATTCTGCCATAAAATAACTAAATTTATGATTATTTTGAACCTTCAATTAATACGTGGCTGGAATAATTATTTATGGAATTAACAATCCTATAAATTGAGATCTCTTCAAAATGACAATTGTATTTCTAAAAGTCAGTATTTCTTTCATATTCTTCTTAGCATGTCCCTGTGGTTTATTTGAGGCCTCAGAACAATAATGTAAAATTTGGGGAGAAAAATGCAACCTAGCATTCCAGCACTGGAAGATAAAATAGAAAACGCCTCCACAGCTACTGAGTATTTTCCCGTGGAGCTCAGATAGGAAGGAACAAAGGCTAACCAAACACTACAGAAGACCAACATGCTGAAAGTGATGAACTTTGCTTCATTGAAACTATCAGGTAACTTTCTGGCAAAAAAAGCCACTGTGAAACAGGCAATAGCCAAGAAGCCCAGGTAGCCCAACACACAGTAAAACATGAGTGCAGACCCTTCATCACATTCCAATACAATTTTTTTAGACATTGAATGGATGTCAGCATTTGGGAATGAAGGAGAGTTTATCAACCATATGGCACAAATGTGTATTTGAATGAGAGAACAGGAAATTACAATAGAATTGGCCAGTTTCTTTCCCACCAACTTTCTCAACCTAGATCCTGGTTTCGTGACCATGAATGCCAAAACCACAGTGATTGTTTTGGCCAGCAGACAAGAAAGAGCCACTGAGAACACAATGCCAAAAGTAATTTGTCGGAAGAGACATGTCACCTTCTGGGGGCAGCCAATGAACAATAGCGCAGTAAGAAAACACAGCAGAAGAGACAAAAGGAGAATGTAGGTGAGGTTCCTATTATTGGCCTTGACAATGGGAGTGTTGTGATGTTTTATAAATGTTCCAAGCATCAAAGCTGTCACCAAAGAAAATAAAAGGGCAAGGAAAGCTAAAGTGATCCCCATATATTCCTCATAAGATAAGTAGGTTACAGTTTTAGGAATACAGAAATCTTGACTCTTGCTTGGATATTTTTCAGCTTCGCAGTTGTAGCAATCATTCATATCTGAAATATGGAATTGTTTTACATAGTTAGTAAATATACACTACTATTATCATCACAAATGAGCAAAAACAGCTTTTGTTTCAACATTGAAAATTATTTCACATGGTGAACAGGTTACTGAATAATCTTGAGCTAATTCTAGATTTTTTAAAGGGACAATTTAAAGCCTTGAACTTTCAAAAAGCCTTTACTAAAAGTTTATAAATTTATTGAGGAGTGATAGACTAAGAGGACACATTCCATTTTCAATTGTTAAGTATTTAAAAAGCAACAACAAAGAAGTCAGCACATTTGATAGGCCTGCTAGGCTATTCTGACAGCAATAAAAGGATTGTTAGGTGATCTCTCAAATCTAGATGAATATACCATAAAATTGAACATATATAAAGAAATGTAAAATAACACATATGGCCTTGAAAGACAGTTTTGCATAGAATATTTTTGATCTAAGCATCTGATTAGGAAAACCTATTCTGAGCATAAGACAACATTATAAATGCCAATTAAAAGATGTTGAAAGAATTTTCCTGGGTCCCTTTCTTTGAACTGGGAAAATGCAGGCAAATAAGACATGAGGCACATTTCTGATGGAAAAGAGGTTGATCGGTTGATTTCCCAACAGTAAAGGAATTTGTAGCTACAGAGAGAAAAATGAGGTTCTAAGATTTTGAAAAGAGGCACTGATGGGGCTTATGGGGTATGGGCTGGTCCAATGTGGACTTGGAGGAATGTGGGTTGCCTACATGAATTTTCTAGTGTGTCTCAACAAGTCAATCTTAATTGTCCTTCCAAATGTCTGTTGACTTGTCTTCTGTTGTGTGCTTGATATCTGGGCAGCTTATTTTGGGGTGCAGGAAAGAGTGACTGAACATGTTCTTTGTCTGATCAATTACTCCTGCCCAGGTGCTTGGTTTTGGTACTTGGTTTTGCTATTGTCAGTTGATGGCTCGGCAGAGGTACAGCTCAGCACTCTATTGTTGCACTGTATTTCCCATAGTTTCCAGGCTCAGTGGATCATGGGTTTTAGTTAATGGTTCAGATGGTGAGAGAAATAAAGTTAATTTTGGAATAGACAATCCCTTATTACTATAATTGATTGTTAAAATAAAATATTTAACATATACAAACAAGTGCAAGTGCAAAATAACACATAGGAGTTTTTATATATAACTGAGAGTCTAAACTCTCAGCATCTGAACAGGAAAACCTATTCTGAGCATAGTAGAACATTATGATTGTCAAGTAAGAGGTGAAGCTCAGGGGGAAGGGGATTAAAAGCACTGATGCTGTAAATGCCATTATTAATCTATAATGAGCTTTATCTAATTCTGTATAGTTTTCATTAGTACACCTGTAAAAATGATATTATAGGACTAAAAAAAGAAGCAAAATAGGATCACCTTAGGAGTCTGAACAAACTCTCTGCAAGGGAAAACTATAGTAACTCAGAACAAAGATAGATAAGGAAGGATGTGATAGGGATAGATAAAATTGTACACAATAGGAGAGCGTCAGAAGCTTTTTTCCCTCTCTGAATATTAAAAGTTGCAGAGAGATACATCAATAATAAATAAAAAAGATTTCAATACACAACAGATAGCTAAATTTGGAATCTGTTTGTATCAGATGTTTCTGTGACTACCAATATAGACAGTTTTGAAACTCATGAAAAATTAGATAATCAATGTCAAGTATCTTGACAGCTTGCTATCTCTTAAATCATTGACCCATGTCTTTAAAATCAATCGCTAGGGAGAAAAATAGCAGGATTTTTTAATTTGAATTGTTCTTCAGAGTTTTCTAAATGTATTTGGTTAACTACTACATGACACAGAACTTGCAGATACATGTGTCTTAAGTTTGACCCTAAATGACTATTTTGAGGAGGCAGTTTCTTGTTCCATTTAAATAAAAGAGAGAAAACACATATTTTTAAAATAAGTCTTTTTAAAAGCATATTTTATTGCTTAAAGGTACAAACATGACTGTACAAAGAACTCCTCCCCATATATGCAGCAATTAGCAGTGTACCAGTGTACATAGTATAATTATTCTCTCTCTCTCTCTCTCCCTCCCCCACTCCCCTCTCTCTCTTTTTACCCTGCTCCTCTGAAATTTTTCCTTCAGGACATGGGATGCAGATGTAGCAACAAAACGGCTCGCCTTCTTTCACTTTCTTTCTTGTACCAGGTTTGCAATTCTCACTGCATAGAGAAAGAGGTTGTGCCTAAATATACGAAAAAGAAAAATTATTATCTACAGAATAAGATTTAACTTGTGAAAAAATGTTCATATGTTACCAACATAGCATGAAGGTTCTGCTTGATAACAACTGTATTACTTGCTCATAACTCCAATACACAATAAGCATTTCCCAGACATTATCCATAAAAATATTAAATAACCAAAATGAATATTGTACAACTTATCTTTATTCTTATACAGACTGAATCATTTCTTTTTATTCTTAGGTGTGCTGTTTTTATCATAATGCATTTTTATTAAGTTCAGCCAACCATCAATTAATGAGTGCAAAGTGCACCTATTTGGGTTTTGGAACTGTCTCTTCTAATTTCCACCCATCCTTTTGTGTTACATAGGGAATAATGCATCTTCTGAGTAGCTCTGATTAAGAGTGTTAAACAATTTTCCGCAAACACATCTCTGACTTTTCAATTGTCACCATTCACTGGAGCATAACATGCAACTATAATCAACCTCTGCATTCCAATTTCATATGTAATTGCAACAGCCCAAATGACACTAGCTTATATTTTGTGACCTATATTATTGCCCTTTAATTCATAATTAACTAAACACATTCACAGCATACATTAATCAAAACTCTGCATAAAATCCACAGTAAAATTCAATGCCATGAAACCAAGACTAAATCAAACTAGAACTGTGATGGTGAACCTATGGCACACGTGCCACAGGTGGCATGCAGAACCATTTGTGTGGTCCTGTGACCCCCAACCAAACTTACCTTTACTGTGCACGTGCATGCCTCCCAGATGATTTTCGGCCTATTTGAGGCCCTTTTCAGCATCCCAGAGGCTCGAGGGATGCCTCTGCAGCCTTTGGAGGCTGAAAAACAGGACTATTTCATCACCACAAGTGGTGAAATGGGCCCATTTTTTGGCCTTCAAAGGCTGCAGAGGCTTCCCTCGAGCCTCTGGAAGGCCGAAAAAGGCCTCAAATGGGCCAAAAATCATCTGGGAGTCACGTGCATGTGCAGTGCAGGTA
This sequence comes from Pseudonaja textilis, assembly GCF_900518735.1. The sequence continues at coordinate 47,595 of NW_020769572.1, forward strand.
AGGGAACAGGGGGATTGCATGCACATGTGCAGGGGCCATAGAGGGGCACACACATTGTCTTCTGGATGCTGGCACACAAGCACGCTAGCGCAAGTGAGCACACAATATTCGGCACAGGAGCCCAAAAAGGTTAGCCACCACTGACCTAGAAGAAGATGAGGTTTTAAATTGGAGAAAGTAACATCATAAGTAATAAAAACCAAAGAGTATAGTGAAAAATTGGAACCAAAATTTTAAAAAAACACAAAGTAATGACATTAAATTGACAATAAAGGTATCAAACTGGTAAATGTCTTCATCTTTTTAGGATCAACCATTATCAATAGAGAAACATGAACTCAAGAAATATGTATCAGACTAACACTTGATAGACCAGCCATGAAGGCCTTGGAAATACTATTCAAATGCAATGTTGTGTCTCTACCTACAAGATCAGAAATGTTTTTCTTATGACACTTTATGAAAGTAAAAATTGAATTGTGAAGAAACAGGATATAAAAATATCAATGGTTTTGAAATTTGGTGTGGGAGAAGATTTTTGAGAATGCCATGGACAATCAAAAAAACAAACAAAAAGGTCCTTAAACAAACCAATCCTGAGTTCTCATTTGAGGTACATTCAAATTATTATCATTTCAAATTATTTTACCTTAGACCCATTGCACTAAGATGCTAGCATTCTGGAGAAGGTTTTAATGCCAAGAAAGAAAGAGGAAAGGAAAGAGAAGACAATGACTTACTTATTATGAAAATTGGAGGACTTGAAGGAACAGTTTAGGGATAGATTGCAATGTTTCTAAAAATCAGCATTGGTTTTCTGGCAGATGAGTTTTATTATTGATCTGTACTGTGGGTTTTTATGTTCTAAAACATAAAATATTTTCTACTAACCGCTTCTTTGAGAGGAGCAGCTATACAAATAATATTAAATAAGCAAATAACATAATCAATAAGTCAATGAATTCTGATTTTCAAAAAATCTATACCAACCAAGATAACATTAATTCATAGTTTCTTACAATTATTGTATCCCTGATATTCATAATTAAATTTAGATCTTCATTTCATTACACAAATTCTTGTGATAAAATATTGCCATGAATTAACTTTCAGGATTAGCAATAGCAATAACACTTAGACTTACAGTATATACCATTTTACAATGTTTTACAACACTCTCTGAGCCATTTACAATGTCAGCATATTGCCCTCAAGACTCTGGATTCTCATTTTATTGATCTTAGAAAGATGAAAGGCTGAGTCAATCTTGAGCCGTCAGGATTGAACTCCTGGCTGTGATCAGAGTAAGCCTGTAAAACTATACTTCTCTAACCACTGCAACACCCCATACCAATAAATTTCAGGTTTATCCTAATTAAATGGGGATTTATTCAACAAATGTATAAAGGAACACAAATGTGAGACTTTATTTAATATTTAGGGACAAATTCTTTTAAAAAAAAAAAAGTCTGAAATATTTTTAAGAAAGTATTTGTCAGATCCGTGTATCTGCCATTCGTCAACGGAAGAAGAAGGGGATGGGGTGGATACAAGTAATCCCTTTTGATGTAACCTGAATATCCAAATTCTTGTATTGAATCTGTATGACCTTTACACTATTTACAACTGTGGGCTGGAACCCCCAGATGCCTGGAAACTTGTCACCTCTTGGAGAGATAGCAAGAGGAGAAGGGGCCATAAAAATTCCAGCTCTGAAAGAAACTTCCTGGGAATCTCTTCTCAACTATGTTTCCAAAAAGGGGGGGGGGGGCGGAATTAACAACTATGTTCCCAGAAAAGGTGGGGAAATTAACATTTGCTTCTTTGTATTGATGAAATCCACATCAGACTAAAGGGGGAGGTTTCTAACTCCCTTTATCTAAGCTGCATGCCTGGAAGCTGCATCCTGCTTTGAATGTTGACTTGCTTGTCTTCCTTTTCAATAAATAATTCCTTTTGAAATACCCAGTTTTCAAAAGTTAATTCTTATCATCTGAGGGGGAGAGTCTAGTCCTTATTTCTAATTCTGAAAACAGAATTATTTCTAATTCTGAAAATTTTCATTTGTGTCTTTGATGCTTCTTATGCAATGGTTGATATTAAATCACTCATTTTTTTGAAATTTGATCAAGCAATAGATCATGTCAATAGATCTATTCAGTTCAATATCAGTTTATGTGGCCATCTGAAAGTTGGCCTGGGTGATTCAGTATCTTTTCAAAATAGTAATTGTTGGGAAGGATCTAAGTCAGAATCTGGATGCAGTAGTTAACTGATTGGAGGTTAAATACTGTGCCTGAAACCTGTCAAGACAATAAAGCTGTTAATGTTTATCTCTTTTGTCTTGGACTTAAGAATTTATCTGCTTTAGAAAGGAAATTTTAAATCTTATCAATCTAAGGGAAAATGACTGCATTTTAATCTCCACTTAACTTACCAGCACCAGCAGTTTTTGAATAGGGACAATGTGACTACAATCTACTAGTAGCTTCAAGACTAATTATTGTGATGTGCTGTTTGGGGAGAGGGAGCAACTTTATGGTTGGTATCTGTTATTAAAACACTGAATTAACTCAAGTAATTCTAAATACTTGAGATAGCACAAATCCTGTATGGCTTAAGACTTGAAAAGCCAATTAAATACAGTATATTCTCCCATATAGCAATAGCACTTATATACCATTTCACAATGCTTTACAGCCCTCTCTATGTGGTTTACAACAACACATATTGTCACCAACAATCTGGGTCCTCATTTTACAAACCTCAGAAGGATGAAAGGTTGAGTCAACCTTGAGCCAGTGAGATTTGAACTGCCAAATTGCAGTCAGCCGGCAGTCAGCAGAAGTATATATAGACCTGCTGGGTAATATTTTCTGACAGCTGGATCAGATTTAATTACATTAACTTTTCCCATAAAAAATAAGATTTTTGATAAATGTTCACTGAGGATTAAAAGACCTCCCAATATATATTTGATGAAAGCTTTAATCTCACCTGATTAAACCATCTGTGCCACTTTATGGCATCCTTATTGATGGTGAAAGTTTGTTCTGAAACAGTCCCAGGATTCAACCACCCAACTTTCACTCTGTAAAAGGATTCATTTGAAGAAATGACCCAGTTGATCACATCAAATCCCACTACTAACTCCCCATTGTGGTCAAAAGAAATATGGTCACCAGCACTGTTGTTAAAAGATACAATTTTCAGATAATAATGGAGCTATATGGAAAAATAAAATGAAAGAATTTATAAATTGGTTGCATTTGGACACAACTATATTAGATCTTACACACTGAGATAAACAAATATTTGCAAACTGGAAACATTACCATATTGAACTGAACAAACCTTATTTTTACATAATGTATAATATTGTACTGTATGATATCCACAGAACTAATTCAGAAATAGTAGATAGTATACTTTGTTTTGAAAGGGTCTGGTGACTGAGCAGTTAAGATGCTGGGCTTATGGACCAGGTTAGCAGTTTGTGACCTAAAGACTGCATGATGGAATGAGCTTCCATTACTTGCTCCAGTTCCTGCTAACTTAGCAGTTTGAAACCATGTAAATGCAAGTAGATAAATAAGTGGAAAAATGGGAAAGTAATCATGTTCTATGCACCTTAGTCTTCAAATGTATAAGTAAAGAAAAAGTAACGTCTTCAAATTGGACTTAATTCTTAATGAATTCATGGGCATCCATCTAAATTTCATGGCAATAGTACAGAAAGTCTGCATTGCCTTCTCCTTAGATGTCTTTTTCCATTTCCCATTCACAATCTTCAATTTTTATTATTATTATTTTCCCCCAAGTTATCACCCAGTTAGCTTTTCAATATCAACCAAGGTAAGTTAGATGCTGCACTCTGGTTAGGTTCATAAATGCATACTAATAATGAAATCACAAATCTTAACTCAATTTCAGATCATAACACAATTACAGGGGGGGGGGGAGAGAAAAGGAGCCTGGACAAAGAATCTTCTTTAGAATGAAGAAATGTTCAACAACACAAGTCCCAGTTTGAGAAGAGGGAAAAATTATCAAAATAACATTTTAATCTGGTTTCCTTTGAATCAACACTCTGGAAAAATGTTTCATCTGAAACTCCTAGAAGCCAGATAATCTTGTCATGCTGACTGGGACTTATGAGTGTTACTACTGAATATTTCTGGAAAGGACTATGTTGAGAAAAGCTGTTTTAATCAATTACCTGCCATAATAACAGAATATGAGATTTTGGTCCTCTTCTATCCACCGTTATCCTGTGTTTAAGTCTATATGAGATTACAGCATGTAATGCATAAGCCACAGCATAAATAGCATTGTAAATGCTATAGCTGTGGCCAGTCATTTTCATCTCAAACAAAGTCCCAGGAAGAGTCTTTATCTTTTCTCCAGTGCAAATATTATTCTGTACCTTATCCATAGTTGTATTAGGAAGAAAACACTTGAAGGAATGTTCCCAAACATCCTTTATAAAACCGTTTTCTTTTTTGTTGGAAGGATTTATATTCTCAACAAATGGCTCAAAACCCGGTAACTCACTGGAGCGAATTGCGAAGGATAGAGCACCATGGAGTATGTCTGTATTCCAATCTCTCTGATAGGCAAAAGAAACAAGGTCTATCTGTCCAACCATAATCCATACCTTACCTATTGGCATGCTTGTCTTTTCTTCTTCTAGTTCTAGATATGGCAACCATCGCAAATATGCTATGGTGTAAGATTCTCCATATAACACAATTACAGTAGCTTTGTTTTTCATCATATCATAATATGCTTTTATTATTTGGTACACTAAGTCTATTTTGACTTCACGTACCAATGGAAGTCTTTCAATAAAGGCAAAGCATACAGAGTGCTTTGAAAACAATGGAAGCATTGTTTGAATAAATGTTTCTCCATTATAATCATCCATAGCAACAAGTCCAATCCATGTCCACTGAAAGTGCAGAACTAATGAAAGAACACCTACATATTGAAGTGCTTCTTTTGGGGCCATCTGGTAGAAGAAAAAGCCTGGAGCTTTGTTAGTTGCCATTGGAAGAATGCCATATGTGAGCTAAAATCAGAAATAAAGAGGGAAGAAAAAGACCACAATATATGAGTATAATAGTTTCAACTGTTCCAAAGACATTTGTAGAAATAAGTTATCCTGCCATTTTTTCTTTTGTAATGTAATCAAATTTGATGAAAGGTAGTTTGTTTCAAAAATGTATTTTAATGGAGAAGAAAATCTCAGTGGAATTCTCATGAGTGAAATGTAGTATGTATGTTCTACATTTCAAGGAATCTACCTATGGTGTGAGAATGTCTTGGAATCCTGATAGAAACTTATTTTCAATTGTTTACCTTAAATTATAATGATACATATAATGCAGAAGTTCCTTCCATTTAAGGAGGAGCAAAATTATTGCAGAGTTCTTTTGGAAAAATGTGGACAATCTGTCTACCCAATTTCTCTACCCCCAACTGGTGGAGCATATTGAAACACTATCCACGTCTAGCTTAAGTTCAAAAGACTAAATATTGCATTATGTCACCTTTTTTTTTCAAATTCTGTGAAGTACCCTGATTTTATTGTTCTCTGACAGGGCCTGTTTCTAAAGGTCGGTGGATATTTTAAGGATATTTTATTATATCTTAATATTTTCCCATTGTACAAATTCCTTACATTCATAATCATGAAAAACCAAAGCAAACCCTCTAAAACTAGGATTTGTATCTCCTGGAGGGGTATATATTTCCTGGATTTCCTAAACAGAAAAACTTATCGAAACCATTTTTATTATAAACTGTGTGCTATCCATCCAATTTATCTTACTGCATCTTATAGATTTACCATTACCAGAATTATAAATTAATTATAATTCACATATTTCACTTCAGAAATGCTTACTTCCATCAGTTCCTTATCATTTAAACTATTTATGTTGGATGGATACATACATACATTTATGTACACTCTGTATACATACATAGAGAGATATATCTCTGCCTCTAAAGAATAACAGACAAAGGCAGAATAAATAAAATAGAACATTTCCATTTTCTCTTGCATATGTGCTACCTGTGGAATCTTGTAGAGGCTCAAGATGGTGGCCACATCAAAGGAAGTTTGAGAATCCAGTCCCCCAATGACTGCAGTGACCTTATGTTGAATATCACACAGATAATTAGGGACAAATCTTCCTAATGTGTATATAAGTAGCATTGTAGAATAGTAAGTCCATTTTGCATTTAAATAGCTGTCATAAATATGGAAAGCCAAGGTGACATTCGGTAAAATCTGAGGGTTTTCATTGATCTCCTTTACTGCAAATGCTACAGCCAGGATCTGCTGATAATAGTTTGTCAGTATGCTAAAAGAAGAGTTGGATTTAGTATCATAAATATAATTCACACTTCATAAAAATATCATCACCTTTCAACACTTTGTCTTTATCATTATTCATTTTTATATTTCAGGATCTCATTCCTTGAGAAAACCTTAGACTATACAATGATTAGCAAAAATCAAAATCATCACAAAAATATATCTAGTCATGGAGATCTGGTTTGAGCTTCTTTGGAGATAGACTGAAAGCTGTGACTGTGCACATTTTCGATCTGTGCTCGCCGCTGGAGTGCCCCAAGCTGGCCGGTTTTGGGGCTAAGCCACCCCGTAGAGGGTCAAAAGAGAGACACATCTCTTCTCCCCAGCAAGCCATTACTCCCTTTCCCAAAGGTGGTTGCAGCGGTGGTCAGAAATGGCCACCTCAAAGAAGAACTCGACTGGAAAAGAATATGCAGGAGGAAGATAAGAAAATAAAGCTTTTGGCTGATCAGGTCGAACTGGAAAAACAACAATACAAGGTACCATGGAATTTGAATTATAAAGAACAACATTGTTCCCAAAGAAGACTTTGAGACTGTGAATGAGAGAGGGAAGGGAAAGGATTTGGGTTTTTTTCTTTTCTTCCCTGTATTGACAACTAAGAGATTTAAGCAAGAAATCAGCAAAAATCCAATTTGACATTAACAGGTATTTAAGCTGAATGTCAAAGGGATAATAAAGATTTCTGGATTCTCAAAAACTTTTAAAAGAAGGAAAAAAACAAAAGGGTGGGATCTGGAAAAAGGGAAGAGACCACCTGGAAGTGAAAGGAATTAATGATGAAACTTGATTCCTAACAAGATTCCTAAAAGATACATTTTAACTGAAACTTTGTAACAAGATAACAGAACCCCAGGAAGAGAAAGTGGAAAAAAGAAGCAAAAAGAAACAGTATTGGATTATTTGAATTACTTGGTGATTTTTGGATTTTTGGCTATTGGATCTAAGGACTAAAATCAATTGGGTGGTTGTTTAAAATTATTGAAAATGGTATCACTCTTGGAAGAATTGAGAATGGAACTTAAAAAACAGAAAGAAGATGTACAAGAAGGAAGAGGTTCTTTTGGCTTTGTATTTCAATTTTTAGAAATGGAGATCCTGAACTATGAGAAACAACAAGAAATGCCTGTAGAACAAGAAAGGCAGGACAAAGAAGAAGCCATTTCAATGACCAAGTATTTCTATGTGGGGAAAAGAAAGGGGAGGGGGGAAAGAGAGTGAAAAAATTAAGATCTGAAAAAACAACTCAAAAAAAGAATAGTTTGAAAAGTAATTATAACATTAGGAAGAAACAGAGGAGAGGATTACAGAAGAGAGAATCAGAATTAGAGAGGGGGGGTAAAAATGGGAAGGGAGAAGAAGAGGGAGAAGAAGGAAAGAAAAAGAAATTATAAAGGACAGAATCAGGACATAGAGAAACAGGGAAAATGTACAAGACAGAGATAATGGGTGAAAACTTAATTGAAAGGGGGATTGTGCAAGGGTACATAAGATAGCATTGTTATATTAGAAATAGAAATGAACTTTGAAAATATGAAACAAGTGTGATTAAAATGATAGATAAAATACTCATTGTAATGGAATGGAATGTTTAATAAATAAATGAAATAAAGAGAATGAGATAATGAAATTAGGAAAGGAGGGGAACATTTTAATTATTATAAATGTGTTATAAAAAATTTAAGTGAAGAGGAATATGAAAGAAACATGAAAAAATTATATGTGTTCCTAGAAATATGATAGCCTGGTGAAAAGGAATGTTAAAGATGTCAAAGATTATCACTAATGATAGAGCTGAATTGGAACAGAATAGGTATTTTATTTATCATTGTTTTAGATAGATAGATAGATAGATAGATAGATAGATAGATAGATAGATAGATAGATAGACAGATATAGATATATATTCTCTTTAAGAACTTAGTGCGTATTTTAAGAATGTATCAAGCAGATTTCGACCAGAAGTTATGTGTTATATTGAATGTTATAATTATAAAGGCATAAACTGAAGTTTAAATAAGAGTTGAATGGATAAAAATTTAAAGATACAAAGGTGTCATACTCCAATTAATAACTACAGGGGAAACTTTTGTTTAACAAGAAAAGAAAATATGAAATTGAAACAGGATAGACAAAAGTATAAATATGATGACGAGAAAGGTATTGAAATTTAGAAAAAGATATATATAATTGAATTTAGAAAGGAATGAGATAATTAAAAGTAAGATTGAGAAAATTAAGGGAAGGGAAAATTATTAAGAAAATGTTAAAGTAGTAATAAGATATGGAATAGAAAACAAAGGTGAATATGAAATTGAATTTGTGCCTGTATGGAGAAGTGTTAACCTGGGACCATACTACTCTCTCTCAAAAAAAAGAAATTTTATTTGTATTATGTTTTGTGAAAACTCAAATAAAATCATATATATATATATATATATATATATATATATATATATATATATATAGTCATATAGATCTTCAGAGCAGAATATTCCTTTAAATGTTAATAAAAACATTGCTTTACATGAGGATGTACTAAATAAGATCTCGAACATCATTCAAAACCATCAGAAAATGCTATTTAATATACGTAACAAAAGTATATTTCTTCAAATTAGTAAACTAACCATTTCCTCCTGATATCACATAGGAATCAATAAGAAGAAATAATATGAAACCAGAGAAAACAAAAAATCTTTTCACTTTGACCAGAAAAAAATAAAAAGTGCAACATTTTTGAACATCTTACTTAATCTCACTGAACAATTCAGGTAGAGGTTCTTCTGTGAATGTAGCAGGTGGTGAGACAATAAATATTTGAGAAACAATGCTGCCGATCATGAAATCTCCAGATAGATGATATTTGTGAGGTGGAGGCTGGGGCTGATAGAATTTGCATTGATCCTTGCATATCATTTGAGGCATCAGTATTGATAAGAAAATTAGTATCACTATTCTAAGTATAACTTTCCTGAGCAGAAGTAAATTCCTGCCAGTATTATTAAAGTATCTAAGATGACACCACTTTATGAATTTAATATTCATTCCTTTTACTTATTCTAAAATTAAAGGCTTCATGATCAACTTAGATCTGTTCATAATTTTTGGCTACAATGCTCTTTTTTTTTTTTTTACAAACAGCATAATTACAGCCATTTGTTAACACATGAGAACAATTACAATTATCCATTAAAATTGTAGATTCCCTATAGAATTGCAAAAGATTTTTTTTTTTCCGTTATCTTTCCAAGAAGAAGGGGAATGTAAGATTGAACAGGAAAAGTATCAGAAATATGGTCTGATACTAGAAAGCAAATTGGTGTGTCTGGCCTATAATACAAGATAAAATACATAAATAGATGCTGTGCAAATAAAACACACTTGTTACTTATTTGTCTCATAAATTGCAAGCTTGCACTTTGTTACTTATCAACAAAAGGATAGAAGCTTTCTTTTCTTAAGGACCAGAAAATCATCTGCCTGGAATAATTTACTAAATGGATAAAGAATGAATGGTTGGATGGGTGTGTGTATGGATGAAGTTAGATCTTACAGATTTGATTATCTGGCTTTTAGCCAGGAAATCTTGAACCATTATTTTATCAAAACTAATTTTATTCATTTCCCTGGAACACTTTTAGCCTGCCATTTAATTGAAGCAATCTGTTTATAAATATGGATTATGGCAAAGGCAACATATGCTTATGTGGACTCACTTTCCCCTCACTTCATAGCATGGAAGGACTCTGTTTAAGTGAATATTTTAAACTGCACAGTTAGATTGAGTATATGTTATATACTAATGTATATTGACAAATGTGACATATTCTTGGATATAATCTGTCAGGAGGCGATTTCTTGCTTTGGATATAAGCCTACAATTGCCCTAAAAATCAGCCTACAGTTACCCAGTTGTTTTAATTTATGGGAATTAAAGATAATTAGATAGATATATGATAGATACTGCAAGTAGGAAAGAGACAGAACTATAAATGGATGGATGAATAGATGATAGATGATAGATAGATAGATAGATAGATAGATAGATAGATAGATAGATAGATAGATAGATAGATAGATAGATAGATGAGAGGGAGACACAAAGACAGTCAGAGAGACAGAGAGAAATGGATATTACCTGGTGCAAAATATAATGGCCCATGTTTTAAAGGTCTCACTACTGCTGTGGATCACCACTGGTTTGTACATATTACTTTTAAATTTCCTCAATTCATTATAGACTATAAAATTTCAATAGGATGTAATACTAGTTGGATATTTGTAACACTATATTTACCCAGGGATGGGATTCTATCAGTTTGCACCGGTTCAATAGAACCAGTTGTTATGGTTCCTGGTAGTTCTGAGAACTGGGAAAACGGGCCCCTGGCTGGCCCCACACCTCTCTACCCGCTCCTCTGTTCCAGGCCCAGTCAGTCATTGTGCACATGCGCAACAATCCCTGATGGCATTCTCCCCCACTCGTCCCACTCCACCCTGCCCAGTCACAACATAGCACATGTGCGCTACACTTCCCACATTTTCCTGCTGCCGCCACCACTTCCAGCAGCAGCAGCAGCAGCAAACAGTTGTTTGCTTGTTTGATTTCAAGACCCTTGAAATCATCAAAAATAAATACCAACCAGCTAAACACCTCATGGAACTAACAGAATACTGCTTAACCAACACATATTTGGGGCACTTCCGGTTGTAAGGTTTCAGCAGCGGCAGGAATCCGCTTCTCTGCGGGTCCCTGCTGCGCTCGCCGTCAAGGTACCCCCGATCCAACTGGATTTGGGGGTTGTCGCTACCCTGAAGGGGCAGCGGAAGACAGAGGAGATCCGAGCAGGGGTCTGGGGACATCGCACCCCCCTTCCCCAGCCGGCTAGACTCCTTTTTCCCGAGACAGATGAGCGGCTGTCTCGGCAGCCATAAAGGATTCTTCAACCGGACAAGTTTGTGCAGGAGGAAGACTTAGAAGGAGAAGTTTTCTTGGCTAAACCACGACATGATGTTATTTTTAAAACACCCTGGAAACCTGACTTTGGATTGATTCATTTGTTTCCAAAAGAATTTGTAACATTGGCGAAAGTGCTGAAGGAAAGCTCACTTCCCATCCCTACGGAGAAAGCAAAGGAGCACAGAAAAACTTGCTCTCTAAAGGTAAAAATAAGCTCTTTGTTATAAGTGGGAAGGGGAGGACTAAAAAAAAAATTTTTTTTTTTCTAAACTTTGCTGGAGGAGACGCCTTGAAGATTACAGGACCATTAATTAATGGAAATACGACTTTTAAAATATATCTGGGATTTTGCCTCTGGAGAAAAAACTGTAAAGAGAAGAAGAGGAAAAAAGTTTTGCTTGTTTGGATTGTTTGATAACTCTGACATTTGGAAATTACTTCAAGATTGAAAGCATCTGGGTTGTTGTTGTTGTTGTTGTTTTTAAAAAAACTTATAATGGTACCACCGGTTGATGAACTGAAAATGGAATATGAAAAATTAAAAGAAAGACAACAAAGTGGCAAGGATTCTCTGGGAGCTGCCTTCCATTTTTTAGAAATGGCGGTTTCTATGTATCAGCAAACACTGGAGGAAGGAGAAGAAGAAGAAGAAAAGGAAGAAGCCATCTTTAATGGACTAAAAAGTTTGATTAAGAAAGAAAATGGGAAGGGAGGAAGGGAAAAGGAGAATTTAAGATTTAATAAAACAACCAAGAAAAAGAAAAATAGGATGAAAAGAAGGTACAATGTTAGAAAGCAATTGAAAAGAGAATTACAGCAGAGAGGGAAACTTAAAAGGGGGGAGAGGAGAGGAGGGGGCAAAAAGACCAGATTGGAGAAGAAAGGGAGGGAAAAAGAAAAAAAAAGCCACGGGTTAGGACAAGATTTTTTTAAAAAAAGTTTTTTCTTTAGAGATGAAGGATGATAGATAGCTTATAATTAAAGAAGATTCTGCAAGAGTGCATAAGATAGTATTGTAGTATTTGTATTTGGAACAGTTTATTGGAATATTTAATGAAATATTAATGTTTAATAATGATGGATGTTGATATTTGATTAAATATTAGGAGACTTGTTAAATGATTAATGCTTAGTTAAAGTTTAATTTGTTAGTGTTTTAATATTATTATAACTTTAGTATTTTATTTTTTCTATTCTAAAACAATGTACTTATTAGAATTAGAATTAGAATAGAAATTATATATTTAACTATACTATAAGTTTGTTATTCTTTCATTTTAAGATTTAATATGTAGAAGGTACTAAGCAGAATCAGAATGGAAATTATGTATTATTTTAAGTTTTATTTTAGGAGAAGGCGTCATACTTCAAAAGCGATTACAGGGGAAATTTTTTGTTAAAGGGAAGAGATACATAGATGTTTGGTAAAGAACGGACAAAAGACATAAGTATAATGACTTTGAAATAAGATGAAATAAATAAAATATAATTAAGAGAGTGAAAAGATGGGAGAAGTTATATAGAAAATACAAAATGGTTAATAAGATATGAAGGGTATATAAGGTGGGCATGAATTTGATTTAGGTCTGTCAAAAAAGATGTAACCTGGGGCCAAGTCACTTTTCAAAAGAAGTTTTTTATGTTTAGTGTGTGGATTATCTATGTTTGATTCTAAATTAATAAAATCTTGGAGAAATGAAATTAAAGGGAGAGAAATTGGGAAAAGATATGTATAAATGATAACTAAGGAGGTTTTTTTTTTTTCTCCAATGTTTTGCTTTAAGTGTGATAATGTGGAACCATGTTTTAAAAAATAATGCTTTGTTTGTCTTGTTGAAGTTTATGGGTAGTTCTTGGAAAGGAGGTTTTATACCTCTATGTGTTATGTTTTGTTTGTCTTGAAAAATCAATAAAACTTGTTTTAAAAAAAAAAACCAACACATATTTCATATACAAAGGACAAAGATACAAACAAATTGAAGGAGCCCCTAGGGGATCACCACTGTCACCTGTCATTGCAAACCTGTTCATGGAAGAATTCAAATCCAGAGCCCTCCACAACCCAAATTATGGTTAAGATACATCGATGACACATTTGTGATTTGGCCCCATGAAAAAGAAAACCTAAACAATTTCCTAACACACCTAAACAGCACACACCCCAAAATCATGTTCACCATGGAAACAGAAACAAACAAACAACTACCATTCCTAGATGTACTAATCTACAAAAAAACAGATGGCACACTAGGACACACCATATACCAGAAGAAAACACACACTAACCGCTACCTCAACACCCAATTCCACCACCACCCAGCACAGATAAACTCCGTGGCTAAAACACTAATTACTAGAACCAAACACCTGGCAGACAAGACACACTTTAAGACTGAACTATGCACCCTGACTAAAGTACTGACAGCCAATGGCTTCCACAAAAGCAAAATCACTGGCTTGATCCACAAAAACACACTGAGACATAATAGAGACCCAGAAGATGAACAGACCTATGGAACTGCTGTCCTGCCCTACATAAGAGGCACTACAGACAAAATTAGTAAGATACTACATAGACATCACATCAAGACTGCCTTCAAAACAGACAGAAAAATAGCAGCCATCCTTAGAAACCCCAAAGATAAAATTGACCTGGAAAACCAAGGCATATATGAAGTCCCCTGTGCATCATGCCCAGCCACATACATTGGACAGACCAATAGAAGAATAAGTACCAGCCTGGATGAACACAAAAATGCAGTCAAAAAGCTGGAACACACTTCCTCACTAGTCCAACACATGGAAGCCACAGGTCATAGCATTAACTTCAATGGCACCAAAACCCTAGCTACTATAGAAAACCCCAGCCACAGAATCATCAGAGAAGCCATAGAGATTGGAAAAAGACCAGAAAGCATGAATAGAAGGGATGATTCCACCAGATTGTCAATCATCTGGAAGCCTGCATCACAAACAAAAAAATCTCCACACCACAAGCCAGGCAAACACCTGGGCACAGACAGATCCCCCCGATACCTCCAGCTCAAACACACTCCAACCAGGCACCCAGATGAAACCTAGCTTCCTAACTAATGATAGCCGTCCATTTACCCAGAGCCAAGCTGCACTAAAGGCCTCCGATAAAGTAACACAATGTTGCCAGCCAATCAAGATACAAAAAGAGCCAAAAAACAGAAAGAAGATATTAGAAACACCAATCAAGCAGAACACAGCAAACTCCAAGACCAATAAACACAGACCAAGACTCCCAACCAATCAGGGTGAAGAAAAAAACCATTCTGACACAGCAATAGGCTGCCCCAAATTTAAATCTGAAACCACTGTAAAAGTCTGACTCACAGATGAACATTATACAGAAGCCTGAT
>NW_020769572.1:62728-105478 GCF_900518735.1 Pseudonaja textilis
TTTTTATTAATCATAAAAACAAAACAGATACTAAATAAATACATAAATAAAATTTATTTTAGTATTATTGTTACATGTTGATACTTCTGTTTATTTCTCCTCTGCTTTTTTCTATTAGGAAAAAGCAAAGGAAAAACATAAGTGTCAATATGTAACAATAACAGTAGTGTAACAAAAATACATTTATATATTTATTCATGTTTTCAGCATCTCTACTGTTTTTATGATTAATAAAAACAAAACCTATACTAAAAATTTTAAATCATTTGTTGAATAACTCATGTCATTTTCTGTGGATGACCAATAAATAACAATGTACTAAGAAAACACAACAGGAGGGAGGAGACAGTAAGTGAGATTCCTATTATTGTCCTTGAAAATGGTAGTGTTGTGATGTTTCATAAATGTTACAAACTCCAGAGCTGTCATCAAAGAAAAGAAAAGAGCAAGAAAAGTTAAACTGATCCCCAAATATTCTCCATAAGATAAAAAGCTTATAATCTTGGGAATTTAGAAATCCTGGGACTTGCTTGGATACTTTCTTTCTGTATATTTATGGCAGTCATTCATATCTGAAAAATAAAATACACCAGCTTAAGTTCTCACACACAGGCCACCGTATTCATTATTTATCTCTGTTACTTAAATACATTATTTATTACGAGAAAGTTATATGTATTTATTATGTGTAGTTCTCATTTTGTGACCACAATTTGGATCAGCATTAAGCAAAGTGGTCACTAAGTAAAATCATAACTGTGCTTATAATCTTAATAAATCTTTCCATTGCTTTAACAAACTGCAAAAGTTGTAAATGCAAGGATTGATCAGAAAGTTATTTTTTCATCAATATGAATGGTCACAAAGTAAGGCAGTCTCTACCTGTATGCATTTTCAGAAATTTTTAGGATTCCAGAATTTCTTATCAAAGAAAAAATCAGATTATGTAACACTATATATATTACACAATATAGATGGATAGATAAGATATATAGTTAGATGAGAATGAGATAGAGATGCAATGTACTATAGAAAAATAAAAATAATTTGAAAACAATATTGTTGTGAAAACTAGAATGGTTTAAATGATATAGTAATAACACGTAAATTCCACATGTAATTTTTAGTTCAGATTTGTTGGGATATACTGCAAATAAAAAAGTCTGCAATACTAATTTTAGTAATACCACTGTAGTTTTGGTTTCAGAATGGCAATTGTTGCAAGCAGGAGATGAGACATCATTAGAAAAGTCTTATCACGAGAAGGTTGTTGACAAAAATAGGAGGCTCCAAATTCTTTTATCCAGTCTTGGTATTCTTTAGGATTTGCCTTGTTTATCTTCTATTGTACTTAATAGTTAAGCCTAATTTTGCTTATAGCTCTATTTCCTGTTTAATATTTTATATCATATATCGGATTCCACCTTTGCTAAATCTTGCCTAGTTTTTCTTATATTCATACTGTTATATTCCTCCCCTCTTAGTCAACTCTGGCCAAAGTCACTGAGAAACACACTACTCTCAGGAGTGGCATTCTAGGACTTCAACCTGTCATTTGCATCTCATTTGGGTGAAAGGTTGGGGGTTCAGATAGCACCCTCTCTTCTGCTGCTCAGACTGCTGCTCTAACATACTAAACCTTTATGCCCTTTTTCCTGAACCTCTGTGGAATGTCTGCAGGGCTCTGGATATCTATATACAGTTGTCAGAATTGTGTGTTTTTGTTGAGATTTTTGCAGTATAAATTCAGCACCAGAAAAATAAATACAGATGGCTGATGTTTCATTTAATGTCTTTATAATCATATTAAGTAAATTTTACAATACCAATTGTAGATTTCTCCAACATGGAGCAAACTCAAACAGAAGCAGACCTGTTATAAACAACTCAACTTCAGCAGACAAGCAAGCAAGTTAATTCCATTTTCAATAGACAGACTCAGAGCTTAACATACCTTCAGAGCTGCAGTGCTTAATATAGAGGCACGCTTAGGCCGCTTCTAGTTTCAGTTTCCAAACAGTTCTCATTGGCTGACTTAGTTGCTATGCCTATTCATTGGCTGACCTTGTTACCATGCTCTATTCCAATTCATGAATATACTCTGACAGCTTTTCTGTACAGTTGTCAAGTCTGAACATTTTTATAATTCTGTCAGTAATCTTCCTTAATTGGCCACCAGCACTTCAGCTTTCTTCCTGTGGTCCTCTGTACAATCATTCTTCTGTAACTGAGTTTAAATAGAGTCCTATTTGGAGCTAAAATCAGATTGAAGTATAATTGTACTATGCTATAAAAGTGATATACAACAGAAGTAAAATTTACATCACAACACTAGATAATATAGAAAACCCATTAAAAGGGGTTATTTTTAAAGCCTTCTTAAACTGCTCCCATATTTAAATTGGTGATTATTTATTTTTATACTGTTTCAGAAAGATGAAAGTTATAACAAACACGATCATCACCTTTTCTCTTATATTTGTATTCTTCCAATGATTTATTTCTGACTTTGAACCAAAATATTACAAACTGCTAGTCTGGTGCTCATTAGGTTGTTTAAGCACAGGGTCCATGTTAGGAATGTAAGTCACCTAACAGTTATTTGGGTTGGAAATATATAAACCAGAATAGACATTTTAATACTGTATTTTTTAGGGAATGCTAAACGGTAATTGGGTGTGGTTTCTCAAATGGCCATAAGATGGAGTCAGAAACCTGGGTTGTTTAGTCTTAGTCTTAGAAGAAGTCTCAGTGAGTCTCTGTTTCCTTCTGTTGGAGAGTATTGCCATTCCTCCTAATTGACTGCTATTTTTGATTTGATGTAAGTCTGATACTGAACTGTTTTTGACACTGGACTTTGTTATTGGATTATCCCTGGACTGAAAATTGACTGATCTTACCTGTGAATGACTTTGGACTGCTTATGTGTTGAACTTTGCTTAAAACTTTATTGAAAGTAAAAAAACCTACATTTACTGTACAGTGTATCTGTGTGCTGTGTGTGTATTATTCAACACTTCTCTCAATACATCTCCCTGTATGAACTCATTCTCCTAACGGGGAATTACCTCAACACTGGTTATGGGCCCAGGCCATACCAGGCTCAGATAACTAAGAGTTAGTGTGAATACACAGTACTGTATACAGACAGCTGTTTACTATTTAATTGTGGGTTACTATCCTGATCAAGATGGCACAAGTCACTTCAACAAGTCTATCACTGATAACCCGGTTGGATGGAACAAACTATGTTTCCTGGTCTATGAAATGCAGTCTACTTCTATGTAGAGAAGGTTTATGGAATGTAGTTCAAAATCCACTGGATATAAATGCTTGGGATCCAGAAAATGAGGATGATGCCAAGAAGCTTGCTGACTTTAAACAGATGGATGAACGAGCTCTTTGTATAATTGGACTAACACTGAGTGACCAGCAGCTAGTCCATATTCGTGGAGAAGAGTCTGCTGCTAAGTGCTGGGAGAATTTGAAGAGGATTTATGTTTGTGACAGTGTAGGTGCACACATACATCTTACATGTAAACTGTTTAGAGCACATCTTCTGAAAGGTGGAGATACGTTAGCTCATTTGAACTTCATGAAAAGAACTTTTCAAGAGCTACATGAAAAGGAACTGATATTTTCAGAGCTGCATCAAGTTTACATCATTCTTTCCTCATTGGATGAAAGTTATGATGATTATGTATCTTCACTAGAAGTCCTGCCCAGAGATGAATTGACACTGACTGATATAACCGGAAGGTTGTTAGAAGAAGCAAGAAGATGGCTGGATAGGGACCAACTGAGGAAGGAACAACCACAAGAAAAGAATTTGTCTTCAACTGCCTATACTGTTAGGAAATGTTTTTCTTGTGGGGCTAGGGGACATATAGCTAGATTCTGTAAGAAGGGAAAAGGACAGAATACTAGTAAACACCAGAAGGCTAAGAAGAATGTTAGTTTAGCTATATCTAGCAATTCATCTGAAAACCATGATTTGTGGGTTATTAATAGTGGAGCATCACAATGCATAACTAAAGATAGAGAGAGGTTTGTAAAGATGTCTATGAGTAAATAACATGTATCATTGGCAAATGGATGGAAGATTAAAGCATCGGGTGAAGGTACTGCATATTGTTTTTGTATAAAAGAACATTTAACTATGTTATATGTACCTCAACTGAAATTTAATTTACTATAAGTAAGGGTTTTAATTAATCTTGGTTATGTAGAAATAACTGAATAATAGAGAAAGAGGGTAAAATTGTTACTGCTAATTTAGAGAATGATTTATATGTTATACATGATGACCAGTTGAAGATGGCAAACTCAGTTTATAACAATGTTAAGCCACACGATGAATGTATACATTTACTGCATTGATGTCTAGGGCACATTAATTTCAAAATGCTCAAACAAACTGGTGAATTGTCAGAGGGAGTAAAATTGAAACCCTGTATCAAGTATTTAAACTGTAATGCTTGTAGCCAGGAGAAAAGCAAGGTTACTCCTACAAACAGACTTAATGGGTTTAAGACTAAAGAACCTTTAGAGGTTGTGTTTGCTGACATAATTGGTCCTAAAAAACCTAGTTTAGGAGGTGCCTGTTATATTTTGAGTATTATGGATCTTTGCTCATGATATGGTTTCTGCTATCTTATGAAAAACAAAACAGAAACATTCTAAAATTTCTTTAACTGGCTAAGGTTTGCTGAGAGAAAAATGAAAAGTAAAGTAATTACTTTAGTTGCTGATAATGGGACTGGGTTTGTTAACAAGAGATTCCAAAATATGTAAAAATTGGCTGGTGTTAAGCATAAACGTTATGCACCTTACAGATCACAACATAACTCTTTTGTAGAACGAAGAGGGCAAACGTTACAAGCCATGGCTTGCACTATGTTATCTGACTCAGGTTTACCTGAAACACTATGGGGTGAAGCCATAATGTGTAGTAATCATGTGTTAAACAATGTAGTTAATACAACAACTGGAGAATTGCCATTCACTCATTGGCATGGCAGAAAACCAAATTTAAGTTACCCATACACATTTGGAGCTCCAGCATGGGTGCATATTCCCTCACAAGTAAGACTGAAAGGGCTACATAGAGCTAAGAAGTTATTTTTTGTGGGTTAGGAGACCAACCATAGATTGTTTAGATTCTGGGATCAAAGCACAGCTTATGTTTATTGTAGTGCTAATGCAAAATTTCTTGAGCACATTGGGTGGGATAAACTGGAACAGGAATCCAGCAATGATATTATTATTGACACCCAAATAGTCCCTAAAGATAAAATAAGTAAACCACAAATAGCCATTAAAGAGGAAGAGGAAGCGGAGAAGGCGGAGCCACGTTGCTGCGATACAGCTGCAATCTTGGGGCTCTGAGATTGCAGCTGATATCTTCGCCCCTGGTCGGTCCTAATGGACCTAAACCGTCCCGTAGAGACGGTGATAGTAAGGGGCGCATTCTGCTGATCCCAGGGACATCGCAAAGTCCCTGGCTGATCCAGAAGAAGCCCTTTTACCATCGGCGGAGAGGCAGCCCTTTTAGCTGCTGAAGCTGTGACAGCTCCAGAAGGAAGAGGCTGAAAGAGAACGTGCATCGGCTGGTGAGAATCTTTTTTCTTTCTCAGGGACTCAAGGACACTCTAAAGTGAGAAGAATCCTGTAAACTGATGGAACTGATTTAGCGGCGATTTCTTAAAGAGAATGTCAAATTGAGGCTTGGCTTTTTACTTTTACTTTTGCTTTCATTGAACTTCCATTGTGATCTAGTAACTGTAACTAGACTGGTTTTTCCTTTTATATTCACCTAATTTTTCTTTCTTTTTTCCCCCTTTTGACTGTTAATAGTTTTTTTTTAGAATAGAGGCTCCCTTTAGTAATTCTTTTTTTTTAAATACATATATATACATGTATATTTCCCTCTTTTTACTAGGTTTTTTGGGGAAAGAAGGGGGAGTGGATTAAAGAAACTTTGTAACACTGCCAACTAGAGGTTTGAAGATACTTTATTGAAAGTGGAAAGAGCTGTGAAGGAATCCTTTCTCAAGGACAC
Source organism: Pseudonaja textilis (assembly GCF_900518735.1). The sequence continues at coordinate 68,790 of NW_020769572.1, forward strand.
TGGAACTTAATTAGATAGAGGGAAGAACACCGGAGAATGTTTTAACAGGTGTTCTTTGGAACTTCTATTATTGAGTACTTGAAGTTTGGCTTTGGAATTTGTGGAGAAGCCATAATAAGAGCCTTGGATAACTAAATAAGATGCAGTGTGCCTTCTTTCTTATCTTTCTTTAGCTGTTTCATCCCTCCTCCTCAACCCCACAGTATTTTGTAATATTTGTATATCTATTTTCTTTTTCTTTTGTTTGACTTTATTTTTAATTTTTAAACTTACTTTTTTTTTAAGGGAAAGCCTCAGAATAGTTTTCCTTTTTCTTTTTGCTTATCGGGATTTTTGCCTTTTCTATTTTCTATTTTCATTTTTTATTTATTTTTATGGTTATTTTTTTTATTTTTTTGAGACCCTACAATTGGACTAAGGTGTGAAGAACCTGAAGAATTCTTTCTTTTTCCTTTTCTTTTTTTTGATCATTGCTTTTTAATATTATTGGGTCTTACTCTCTTTTATTACTGGGATGGCATTCTTTTCTGTGGTATAAGGGAACTAAATTGCAGGGCTATTTTAGAAGGCATTATATAAGGGAGTCTTTATGGTTGAATTGGGAGAAAATTAAGAGAAAATGTTATTTGAAAATCCCAGTCTGGTTATCAACTATTGAAGCCTTTTCTTATCCTATAATATATGAGAAGGAACAAACAGTTTGATATGGGGAAATATTGGATGAAAAGAGTGAACTTAAAACAATGCAAAAACTAGAAGAACAAGGCATATGCGCAAATACATTCAAGGTATCTTATAGATTCTAAAGCGGAGGGATTTTATGATAAATTGACTGATTTAGACAGGATCTTGACAGGTACTGATGAAAAAGTGATTAAAAAATTATACAGTTATTTGTTGGAAATTTTATTAGAGGAGGAACAAGTTAAAGAAATGATGATTGTTTGGGGGAAGAATTTTGGATATGGGATTGATTTGGAGAAATGGGAAAAATTGTGGTCTCAAAATTATAAAATGACAATGTCAACAGCTTATAAAGAAAACTTGTATAAGATGTTTTACAGGTGGCATTTTTCCCCGACAAGAATTGCAAGAATGTTTAAGAACAAATCTGAAAAATGTTGGAAATGTCATCAGATACCTGGCTCATACTACCATATGTAGTGGACTTGTGAGGACGCTAGAAAATATTGGACTAAAATTCGCATATGGTTGGAAAAAATGACAAAGACACATATAGACTTGAAACCAGAGATTTTTTTATTGGGAATCTTACCTGATATATATAATAAAAATTTGAAGTATTTGATTGTAAATATATTAACAGCGGCTAGGATTGTATTTGCTAAGAACTGGAAGAGTGAGAAAACTCCATCAGAAGAAGAAATTATTAAGAAAATATTGGATTGTGCTGAAATGAGTAAATTGACATTTGAAATCAGAGAACAAGAAGATAAACAATTTTATGAAGTTTGGGATCTTTTTTATCAATGGTTAGATAATAAAACATAATGATAGAATATTCAGATTTAGCATAAAAAATTTTTTTTTCTTGATATTATCTTTATAAAACATTATCAAGGTAGATTTGGTATGATCTTATGATTTATTGCAAAATAAATTAAGCAAACTATAGCTATCTCGTTAAAATATGAATTAACAAAATTATAAATGATTTTTTTTAGTGATGATATTAAGTTATACAATTATTGATTGATAATATGAGCTATTATGTAATATAATTATACTAGTGACTAGGAAATGGATGCACAAAAAAAAGTGGTAAACCAATCGATGCACTGTATGTAAATTTATGAAGAAGGATATTTTTATGTTTTTTGTGTTATGTTTATGTTTATTTTGTTATGTATGCTTATGTTTGTTATTAAAAAATAAAAAAAAATTATATAAAAAAAATTAAAAAAAAGAGGAAGAGGAAGCACAGGAGGAAGTAGGAGAACAGGCACAGGAGGAGGTAGAAGAACAGGAGCAGGTGGCACAGGTGAGTCCACCAGTTAGCCCTGTAATACCAAGATGTTCAACCCGAGTAACACGACCACCTGATAGATAACAGGCTAGTGTTGTATGCCAAGTTAATACAGTTCCTAGTAACTATAGTGAATTAAAACTCTATCCTGCTAAGGATCAGGCTGCTTGGCAGAAATCGATGGATAAGGAACTAGAATCATTAAAAAAAACCTGGAGGTATATGAAAATGTTAAGTTACCACCAGGTAAACATGCCATAGTATGTAAATGGATTTATAAGCTAAATACAGGTGTAGATGGGACTGTTACCCATAAAGCCAGGTTAGTAGCACAAGGGTTCAATCAGACAGCAAATGACTACAATGAGGTGTTTGCACCTGGTCTGAAGGCTACTACATTAAGGGCAGCATTAGTGTGGGCAGCTAAGGAAAAATACATTGTAAATCATTTGGATGTAGAGACGGCATATCTGCATGCACTGTTGCAACACAGTATATAGTTAAAGAAACCTTTAGGTCTCAAAAATGATAATACTGATAATAACAATTGCTGGAAATTGAAAAAGAGTCTTTATGGTTTGAAGCAATCAGGATATGAGTGGAACCAGTGTATAGGCATGGCTGATCCATGTTTGTTTAAAAAATAAAATAATGGTGTAATTTCATTGTTGCTATTATTTACTGATTACATAGCATTAATCAACAAAACTGAACAAGAAGCTACTAAAATAATCTCACTGTTAGAGAAGAAATTTAAGATAAAACAGTTAGGAGAAATCAAACAATATCTTGGTTTAAAGATAGATAGAACTAGGGGAGGATACTAGATCTCACAGGCAGAAAAAATTAACCAATTACTAAAAGTTTTAAAATGGAACTTTGTAAACTGGCTAAAACACCTATGAGCCAGGACTTTAGCCATAGTGATGTTCAAAGTCCTATTTTTGATAAGAACATTTATCAGTCCTTGATTGGTAGTTTATCTTATCTCAGTAATTGGTCAAGGTCAGATATCGCATACAGTGTTAATCAATTAGCGAGATTTAATGTTGAGCGACTGAAAGGCACTGGCAAGCTGCTAAACATGTGTTAAGATATCTGAAACAAACAATGCATTATTCATTGTATTTGGAGCAAAAAGACGAACTGAGTTTAACTGCATATGCTGATGCAAGTTTTGCTACAGACATAAATACACGAAAATCTACATCGGAAAGGCATTGATTGGATGGAGATGTATTATACAAAAATATCTAAGTTTGTCAACAATGGAGGCTGAATTCTCATGTTTATCTTTACTATGTACAGATTTAGTTTTGTATAAGCAATTATTAATTGATATGGGAATTAATGTAACAGATTCTATTGTTATTTACGAAGACAATCAATCAGCAATACAGATGGGTTCAAATATTGCTGTTAAGACTCGATCAAAACACAGAGATTTAAGATATTTAAATGTGAGACAACGTGTGCAAAGTAAAATGATTAAGCTAGAATACTGTATGTCAGAAAACAACACAGCAGATCATTTTACAAAGGCCCAAGGCTCTATAAAGCATAAGGCTAGCTGTGAAGATTATGGACTTAGAATGTAAGGTTGTATATATTGTCCTATCCAAAAGGGGAGAATGTTAGGAATATAAGTCACCTAACAGTTATTTAGGTTGGAAATATATAAACCAGGATAGACATTTTAATACTGTATTTTTAAGAGAATGCTAAACTGTAATTGGGTGTGGTTTCTCAAATGGCCATAAGATGGAGTCAGAAACCTGGGTTGTTTAGTCTTAGTCTTAGTCTCAGAAGAAGACTCAGTGAATCTCTGTTTCCTCTGTTGGAGCGTATTGCTGTTCCTCCTAATTGACTGCTATTTTGGATTTGATGTAAATCTGATACTGAACTGTTTATGACACTGGACTTTGTTATTGAATTATCCCTGGACTGAAAATTGACTGATCTTACCTGTGAATGACTTTGGACTGCTTATTCTGAACTTTGCTTAAACCTTTATTGAAAGTTAAAAAAAAACCTACATTTACTGTACAGTGTATCTGTGTGCCGTGTGTGTATTATTCAACACTTCTCTCAATATGTCTCCCTGTGTGCGCTCATTCTCCTAACGGGGAATTACCTCAACAGTCCACATTTTTAAAAGTTTATAGTACCAACTGATATCTAACCAATTTGGAGAAAGGAACTATTCTAATGGACAGCATTTTCAAATGAACATAGAACTTTATTTCTTAGCATGGTAATGGGTATATTCCTGCCTTCTTTCTTTTTAAATAAAAAATGAAAACATCCTACTTATGCGAAAATGAAAATAGATATCCTACCTGTGGGATCTTGTAGATATCCAAAATAGTTGCAATATTAAAGGAGGTTTGAAAGTTCAATCCCCCAATCACTGTAGCCATTTTATTTTGGATGCTACATATGTAATTTGGGATAAAACTCTCCATGGTGTATACGAGTAGCATCATTGTATACTATGTCCACTGTGCATTGAAATAGCTGTCATAGATGTGGAAGCCCAAAGATATATTTGATAAGATTTGAGAGTTTTCATTTATTTTCATTACTGCAATACCAAGGCCAGAATATGCTAATAATTTTTAGTCACAATGCTACAAAAGCAGGGTTGGGTTTCTACCGGTTCTGTCCACCTCTGTAAAACCAGTAGCTCTGAAGAGCAGCAGACATAGAACTTAAAATACACTTCAAGTCTGTGGATTCTTCCAAGTTCTGTATGAATTAAAAGCCCAAAATTCCTAAGGAAATACAAACCTTGGGCATCAGGGCCTCTTCCTCATATACCTGAACTCTGACACCAGAAATAGTAACTTCAGTCAAGTGAAACTTTTAAATTAGGACCTCAATGCAAATTTATCTGTGATTAAACTCATTAAGTTGGAAATTCACTACATATACAATTCAAGAGTATGCTATAAATGGAATGCAACATTATATATCCTTTAATGCATTATTCAAAATATTTCTTGATATGATTTGGTGAATGCACATCTCTGGGCTTTTAATGCAGGTATGACTGCAAATATCTAACTTGACTGAAGAGCTGGTAGATTTATTTGGTAAATTGACTAACTTTTTAAAAATCCCACCATCAAGGCAATATATAGAGAGCTCTCTCTTCCTCTTTATTCCTGACAACAATAACTCTGCCACCCTGCCATTATGTTGGGATGGGAGAGGATGACTGGCTCAAAGTTACCTAGTGAACTTCCACAATGAGAACATGGGTCTTCTCAGTGTCAGCTGTGCACCCAATGGCTATATAATTATACTTTTAATTACTGAAATATTATGGATTAGAAGAAAAATAAAGGTTTGGATGCATCCTGAGAGAGAAGTACCTTTCTTTTAACAAGCATTAAAATCAAGCACATTCAAAATAAATCTGAAAAGAAGAAAGTTAACTTTTTTCAGTTATGTTTATAATGGTTATACCTGTTAGGATTTCTTGATTGGGGTAATTAAATTGAAATTAACTTCCAGGAAAAAGGTCACTTTCCTACAATGTTATGACTACAATATTTATGATGATTTATATATTTATTTAGTGTATAGCACATGTTGGCCAGGGATCACCAAGATGGCTGACTGCCTCTATGAAAGGAATTTTGGGGGGCAGTGTTATCTTTACGCACGGGATCCCTGAATGCTGGTAGGCATTTGGGGAGGCTCCTTTTTTTGTCCCTACATGGTTTATTCATTCATGAGAATTGAGCCAACCTCAGTGACCTCAGTGTCTTACCACATGAGCCACTGTGGCCCCATTTACGATGATGATAAATATCCATCGAAATATATCTAGTACTTACATAGAAGAGACCCTAATATATAGTAATTTGGATTGAATAATATTTCAACATTTGCTTCACCCAAACTCAATGCCTTTACTGTCTTCAATTCCTATGACAACCCAGTATTATAAGGACTATTGAGAAAATAGGGAGACAACTCTGTTTCATATGCTTTTAATTACTATATAAGTAAATCATTGCACACTGAATTTCATAAAAATGTCTTTTTGTGTGTATTTTCAAATGCAAAGTATAACATAGTACATCTAGTCAAACAGCATAGATTGAGATCCCCAATCTGTAGGCTGCAGCCCATTACCACGCTTGTAGTTCCATTCATGCAGGCAGCATGTATGCACACCCACCCTCACACAAATGAAATTATGCACATGCAATGAAATTGTGCACATGCACCTGCCCCCACACAAAACCATTCCCTTCCTCCCCCTCCCTCCCATGCCGGGCCACCAACTGAGAAAGGTTGGAGAATGTTAGTATAGATTTAGCTTTCTGTGAAATTTCAGGTTATTTTAGTAAGGCCTCTGTGAGACTCCAGTATGCCTGCCATTCCTGAAAAATTGATAAAAATTTACATTGTTATAACTCTGAAAAAATGATAAGTACGGAGAAATATTAAAAAGGGATCCTGGAACTTCTTATCATCTTATGATTCTTTAAGGTTATGTAAATGAATAAGAAGAAGAGGAAAGGGAGCAGGAAGAAACAAGAATTAGATCAAATGATAAGGATAATTCCAAAAGAGAATACCATATAATGGGAGCTTTGTCATACAGATTTGTATTTAACATTTTTTTTGAGTTATAAGATAAAATAGTTGTCATGGCCCCATGGGACCCTAAGTCCATAGAAGAGGATGAGCTGGAGCTTGGGCTGACAGAGGTCGAGCAGGCAGTCCCAGGTTGCTTGAGCTTTGGACAGCTTGCCAGCAGAGAAGAATGGGGGCAGGATGACTGAGAAAGGGAGGAAGAGAGGGCAGGCAGTAGAGATGAGGAGTGACAGAGCTTAGGCTATGAGCAAGGATTGCCACCTCCTGATCCTTGAGCATGGGGAGTGGCGAGGAGGCGGGAATAATGCAGGCCAACCTGATCACTCAGGAGGAAAGTGCCCTGTCCCTCTTCACAAGACATACTTGAAGACTGAGACTTAAGGAGACACTCTGGGGAGGGATGCCTGTCAGGAACAAGCACTGAATTCATGGAGTTTTGTGTGCTGTTGCCAATGTCTGGAGTTCATTGGATTTCTTGCCTTCTTGCTGCCTTATTCCTTTGCTTCATGGACTCATTGTTTTATTCCTTTGCTTCATGGACTCATTACTTTTCTCTTTTGCTTTGTAAACTTATTGCCTTGTTCTCTTACCTCCTTGAACTTCTTCCCTTGAAGCCATTGTGCTAACAGCGTTTTGCTGGACTACCTGCAGCCAGAGGCAGCTGGAAGTGTGTGTGAGAGCATTTTGCTCTGGGATTTGCTGTAAATATGGGAGCATTTGGGGGAAAGTTGGAGCAATAAAGGGGAATTTGAACAATCAGCTGATTGTGTTGCCTCTGTGCTTTGCTCCAGGTGATCACAATAAGATACAAAATATGACAGTAAATAGGAAAGCAGTGAGGAAGAAGGGGGGAGAAAAGTGAAGAAGGGTTAGGAAAAAGAAGTGTTGACTTCCAACTCTCTCTGTTGCAGTAAAATAAGACATTAACATCAAACCACAACTTTTTGTTTTTTCATAATAATATAAACTAGCCATTTCTATAAGAATCTACCAATCTAATTGGTAAAACCCAAAATCAAAGTTTCATTCTTTTCCACTTCAAGGAGTCATACAGATTTGACAAAGATCAGTTTCAACAAAGTACAACAAGCAATCTAGACAAGTTGAGAGATACTGTACCAAGTTTTGTTACTATATAATAATAGATATAATACTGATAATTAATGAAAGAAGCATAGCTATGTTAGCAAAAGCAACTAAGGAACATTTATTGCTAGGGGTAGTTAGGTTTAGGGCATTAATAAAACTAGATTTTACTTCTGGAGCATGTCTCAAGATCCAACTGGTGTGGGCGCTAACCTGAATGTAAACACCGGGGCGTTTGGGGGCAGCACAGACATCTCCCCAGCTCACTACCCCAGCCAAAACCCAATCTCCATTCCATGGACAAAGCAATGGTCCACCCGAGTCTCCCTGTAAAATAAAGGAATAAAACATTATTTTCCAATAATATAACATGAATCTTCTACTGTCAGAAAAGGCTCTTACATATGACTGATAGGTGAATCTTACTTCAACCATAAGTACATGATAATATCATACTACCAAAAGGCTTTGAGCAAGACAGTTTGGGTGGGACAAAATGCTCTGTATTCCAAGAAAAGAAAATGATAAGAGGGTTCAGAAGGAATATCTCACTGATTTCCACTCATGGCTCACAGCATGGGGAAATTGCCTCTCTCCACCCAATGGTAAACTGACCTTGTTCAATCAGTATATTTGTAATGAAAGCAAATATTAAAAACCCAAATTTCAGTTGCCTCTTGAAAAAGCACCTTTGGGACAAACATGACCTGATTGCCTGAGAATCTCCATAGACAAATATCAAAAAGGGAGTAAATCTTGTTCAGGAAAATAGATGCATATAAACAAAATACCTCTTTACAATAATAATGAATAACAACTTCATTAACAGATGTCTTTGCAATAAATGGAAATAGCTCACATTAAAAGGTATATCAAATTACATGAGCACACAGAATGCTTATTTTGTTGTTCAACACATATTATTACTACATTGAAGAATGTTTAATGCTGTTCAAATATTTTATTTAATATCTTTAACCAGCCCCTTGAAAATTCGATATCTAAATTCAGGAAAAATCTAGAACTTATGAATAATTTAGTAATGTAGCAATTCCTCCTATATTTAGTAATTTAGTAATGAACATTCCTTAACTTTGGAAGTCATGATTAGACCAAATTCCTATCAATAAATTAGGCAGGAAGGAAAAACACATCTAATGAAGCTCCTTGACTGAGGAGACTCCATATGTACTAGAAGGGCAGAGATTCCCCATTCCTATGGTAGCAATTTTTCTGTCCCCATCTTCAGACCAATCATCACCTTGCAGCCTAAACTACATTAAACTATTGTTGCCTGATATATATGCAAAAGCTCAGGTTCAGGAAGTGGGACTGACAAAAAGAGAAAAGATATCTATTTCTTCAGATTCCATCAAAGGAGAAAGCAGAACGTCTATGTAAAAGAAACTATATTTAATTATATATATATAGTTCAGGGTTAAGATGATGGGCTTGTTGGCTGAAAAGCTAGCAGCTCAAGACCTGCAGCTCAAGTAGTGGCATGAGTTCCTGGCCTCACTCTAGCTCCTGTCAACCTAGCATTCAAATGCAAGTAGAAAAACAGGTAGCACTTTGATGGGAAGATAACAGTGCTCTATAACATCATGATGGCTACATGGCCAAGAAATGTCTTTGGACGGTGCTGGCTCAATGGTCTTGAAATAGAGATAAGCACTGTCCCCCAATAGTTGGCAATGACAAGCAGAGTAAAATCTACAGGGACTCATTTACCTTTCTCTTTACCTATACGTATAGTTGGGAGAAAAACTGCAATATGCTTAGAATGAATAAAAAAGAATGTTAGATTCTGTAATGATAAGGTTAATAGTCTACAAACTGAGAGACTGTGAATTCTAGCCCAACCCTAGGCACAAAACCAGTTGGGTAGTCTTGGTCAAGTCATTCTCTCTCATCCCTAGGAAGAAGGCAAGGGCAAGCCACTCCCACAAAATCTTGCCAAGAAAAGGGACTTTGCCAGGCAATCAACAGAAGTCAACAATGACTAAAAGGCACATGCACACAAATGATAATTACCTGGCAAGCATCCTTCTCTCCTTCCATGTAGCCTGCACATATCATATCATCTTTTATTACGGTCATCATCCCAGGCTCTTTAAAGTCGCTATAAAGAGCCTCACAGGTAGCCCTGTCAATAAGGGGAAGAAGCACTTCCTGCAAAAGCTCAGGTTCAGGAAGTGGGACTGACAAAAAGAGAAAAGATATCTATTTCTTCAGATTCCATCAAAGGAGAAAGCAGAACGTCTATGTAAAAGAAAGAATTTCAGCAAACTAAACAGCTTGTCAATGTATTTATTGCTGCTGAAATTTAAACAAATTTAAACAATTATTCATCAAATGTTATACCTGCTCTTCTTTAAACAATTAATTAAATTCTAAAACAAATTCTAAACAATGATTAAAGGTACATAAGTCTCTTTTCGCTTGCATTTGTCCAGGCAGTTATTAAAACCTTTAATAACTTAATTCTATTTTTACTCATTGTATACTTAAGAATACTAAAGAATACTAAATACTAAAAGTATTCTTTTATGTTAGCCTTCACAAATCCATTTCAAAGTGTTGCTCTATTCCAACAGAACTAATTAGTAGAAATTGGGGACAGGATAAGGTTCTAATTGTGTGTGTGTGAGAGAGAGAGAGAGAGTGTGTGTGTGCATTAAGGATTTTGTTCGTCCCTTGTTTCTGGGCTGTATTTAAGATACAAGTAATTGGTTTTTTTAAAAGGTCTACAATTTTTTTTAATAAAATATGTTCATACCAATGGCAATATAATTTGTTTAATGTCTATAGTGACTCACTTCACAACCATCATAAAAATGGTTGTAGAATCAAGGCTGGTTACGTGGTGCTTTGACTTACAACCATAATAAGTTACAACCAAACTTCTGATCCCAGGGTTGATTGTAAGTCAAGTCATTAGTATTTTTACTAATAATTTGGAACATACTTACCTATGAGTAGCTACAAACACCAAAAGAGATGGAACTTCATGTAGATATATATGATAGCTAAATAGATAAATTAGATTGCAATAGATAGATAGATAGATAGATAGATAGATAGATAGATAGATAGATAGATAGATAGATAGATAGATGATAGATAGATGATAGATAGATGATAGATAAGTAGGTAGGTAGGTAGAGGGAGAGAGGGGTAGAGGGAGAGAGGAGGAGAGGGATAAAATAGATAGATATGTGGAAGTTATATAGATAGATATATATTACACAAAATTTAGAAATATGTCTGATAGTCTCACCATTTGGTTTAATGTTCCCCCAGCCTGCAACCCAACAACCCAGTCTGGGAGGGAAGACAATGGAAGATCCTGGTAAACAGGCAGGCTGGATATGCTGGGTGAAATTCACAGGGCTTTCAAGTTCCATTAGTGCAATATCATTGCCGTTTATGAGCAAAGTGTAGTTGAAGTGCATGATAATTTGCTTCACATTTACTCGTACCGACTCTGGTCCAGGATTGGAGAGATTGTAGGATCCCAAAAGAATGGCAAATAGAGAGGGATCTGAGAGACTGTAGACAGAGAAATTTGCTAAGAAAACATAACAAGAATATGGGAATGAAAACAGATATATTGTTTAAAATTCTGCTAGGAAGAGGTTGAAATTAGGTAATTAAGAGAAAGTTGAAGAGGTATTTTAACTGTGGTTGGGAAACAGGAAAATAAATCTTGCGAGGATATTGGGCTTTATCCCCCAAAAAACTCAAAAAACATGATAGAATCTACTGGACAAGGTGTGACTGAAAACTCACTTCCTTAGAAATGGGAGAACATGAGCCATGAGTGGCCAACAATAACTAATAGCTTGAATGTATGGTTTCTCCATGAAAGAATGGTAGAAACTTATCAGCAGGATGCCAGATCTCTTGACAAAGGGAATGAAGTTTTATAAATTAGTTTCAGATATCTGAGAATCAACATTGTGATGTTTTGATCTCACCTGACAAAGCAATGGGCTGCTGTGAGAACCCAGCTTGAGGCAATGAGGGTTCCCCCACAGTGATGTGATTCTAAAATCTGTATGCTGGCTTGCCATGGCCATGAACCCACCTCAGCTTCTGTACCTCCTACTATTCGGGAAGGGGGGATAAATCGGCCACAAGCTGTGGGGAGAGCAAGATAGGCAGGTTAGTGTCTGGGTCCTGAATTCCTCCAGCTGAAATCCATGGAAAATTGTATTCACCTGGAGGTGGCTGGGCCTCTGTAATGCCTGTGAAGACAAGAAGAGAAACATCAAAAGAAATTGAATGGATCAAACAGCATAGCCAAAGATAAAACAAAAGAGCTCATATAAATAATCCAGAAATTATATACTACATTTTTTAAAATATTTTTTTTTGTTTTTATATTTTTTTCTTTTGGTGAACAATGTGGCTCCAGGTTTTTACGTTTCAATACAAACATGACCATAGTTAAATATTCACCTTTCCTATTCAATTTCATATCACATTATTACTTATTCTATTTTCCGTTGAATATTCTCAAATATTAAATTCATTGCACTTATTTTGTCCAATTCCAGTTCATATCTTATTTCATTTTTCTTAAAATATTCTCATATATTTTACAATATTATCTAAGATTCTTATCTCATTTCTATATTCATTACACATATTGTTTTTATCTGTCACATCTGCAATTTTATCACATACTGTTATTCCATCCACTATTCAATAAATTTCATCCTTATTCTAATATGTCAGTTTTGAAATTCAGCTGCCACATATTTTTTTAGAGAGTTAGAGGAGTTGAAAAGTTCAAGGTTATTCTGTGTGTCATATTAAGAATTTCCAAGTCTAACGTTTATTTTTTGAATGGGCTTGGCTGATGCCCCTGAGTTCTTTTCCCAGAAATGGACAAAGAGCAGCAATCAGCCAAAATTGGAGGTGTGCAGGAGGGAGTGTGTGGGGAGCATTAATTGAACCTGCCAGCCCTTGTTTGGAGGAGATGATGGATGCTTTCAGGATGGCAGTAGGAGAAAGAGATTTGGGAGCTATACCAAAGCGTTTCAATTCAAGAAGTTGTTATAACCCAGAGGTGACCCTTTCTCTAGCCCCAGGCATATGGCTATTCTGTCAGATTAGAGGGAAGAGAGACAATTTGGGGTCAGATTTCTCTCAAGAAGACAACCCCCAGATTATTCCTGGATGTCCATCAAGGGCAGATTTATATCAACAGTTCCAGAATTTAAAGATGACAGATTTGGTCTCACAGTCTGTTTGGATGGGTAGAGGCTTGAGACCACCCATATTCACTTACTGAAATATCATAAGGAACGAGGAAGCCAGAAAGAAGCATCAACTAACAGAGGTATGTTGCAGCCTCAAAGGCAATCTCCTCATTTCCCAGAATGAATTTTGCCCCCTGCAGAGAGTATCCCTCCAGGGTGGGGATTTTATCCAGGCCAGGGGTGGATTCAATGCCAATGGAAACCAGCACCAACACAGCCCTGGTCTGAAGGAGAGTTGCCCAGACAGCAGACAGCAGCAACAGCCCCTCCACCTAACCAGGGAACCAGGCCACACCCATCTTCCTCCTGGCAACCACAATTGCAGCCCCAACAAGAAGCGAGGCCACAGGGACCCCTATTCCAGAGAGGCACCACCCAGCCAGGATTCAGGGGGCCTACCCAGACTATGTATGCCACCCGCCTGTTCCTTCCATTCCAGTATAACCTGCAGGAGCCTGGCATGTGCCACCTCCGCAACTACAACCCAGGCCAGACAAAATATCTTTTGAGGCTGGGTTCGATGGCCACCACAAACATTTCAATTACTTCCTCACTTGAATCCGATCCCATATAGAACAATTTGGAGATCAATACGCCACAGATCGCGATTTGGTTACGGCCATAACAAATGGAATAAATGAAGGGGATGCTTCGGACTGGGTGGCCCAACTATTCAACAGACAAGCCCCCGAATTAAACAATGTAAATGGATTTATTCAATTATTAAGACTCAGATTTGAAAATCCAGACAGGGTAGCAGAGAATGAAGAGAAGTTAATGGAAATGAGGCAAGGCAAGCGACCCTTGTCAGAATTCATTTGGGACTTTAGAAGGGTCGCAAGCCACCTCATGGATTGGTCTGAAAGAATGACTTTACACTATTTAAAAAAAGCCATTGATCCAGAAGTAAAGAAGGCCTGTGAAATTAGGGGAATCCCAGAGATCTTACAGTCATGGTATAGCGCCTCCCTCAGCTTAGATTGCAGCATCAACCCACACAGGAAACCCCTTCCGGCAGCCCCAACTAAAAGAATTGTGGTGAGGAGACTGCCAACCGGACCAGCCGAACCTGTTCATACCCAACCCACCAGGGTGCTGAAATGTTACCGATGTGGCCAAGCTGGTCATAGGGCAGCAGACTGTCTAGCCCCTGATCCTGTGCCACAAGCTCCACAGTGAAAGCTTAATACAGGAAGACCTCCGGGCAGGGACGGGTTTGCCAAACACAGCTGGGAAAGCCTCCTCTGCGCAGATGGGAGCACGGAACACCAGACCAACACCACATCCCCCAAAACCCAACTTGTGAAGACAATCCAATGATGAGTGATCTCATCATACCTTTTACAGTCAAGGTCAAGTTAGTGGTACCAAACACGGGGGAGGCTGGGGAGTTAGAAGCTGTCATTGATACTGGGTGTTCCAGATATCTTATCAGACTCCCCATCATTGAACAATTGTGCATAAAGACTAGCCCGCTAAAATGCTCAATCAGATTTGAGCAAGTGGATGGAACCTTAATTGGGGGGGGGGACCCAGCCACTCAATTGCATTAATCAAGATGGAATTAGGGCCCCATTGTGAGCTCATACACTTCATAGTGGCCCCCAAGATGTCAGAATCAATAATACTGGGACTTGCTTGGTTAGACAAATGCGCCCCAACGATCAAATGGGATGATGAATTCAGAAAATCCTTATTGGACTGGGCACATTGTCCCCTCTTCCACCCACTACAAAGCCACCAGTCAGCTTGAACCCAGAGCCTGAGCCAGCATCCATGGCATCCCACCTTCCCCCAGATAAAAATACAAAGATTTGGCTAACGTATTCAGTGAAGAAGAGTGTAATGTTTTACCTCCCCATCAAACCATTGATTGTGCCATAGAATTAGAGCCCGGGCGAAATTACAAAAACCAAAAATGTATTCCATGATGCCTGCTGAAATGGCTGAATTAAGGAAATACATCGACAGTAATTTGGAACGAGGTTTTATTGAGCCTGCCAAATCAAGATAAGCTGCCCCCGTATTGTTCAAGGAGAAGATGGCAGATTGACATTGTGTGTTGACTTTAGAGGCATGAACGTAGTATGCATCAAAAACATGTACCCTCTCCCTCTTATGAAGGACTTATTGAACCACCTGTCGAAGGGCAAAGTATTCATCAAGCTAGATCTCAGGGAAGCTTACTACCAGGTCTGCATCAAAGAGGGAGATGAGTGGAAAACTGCTATTTTTTAAATAAATTTTTGTTTGGATTTTCACACATACAAAATACAAGTAAAACATCTTTTCTGAAAATAGCATGGTCCCGGGTTGAACTTCTTTATACAGACACAAGACTCAATTTCATGCTCATTTTTGTATTCTATTCCATATATTATACTATTTTACATTTTCTATATAGTTTTTCCCCTCTTTTAATTTTCTCAATTTTATTTTGATTATCTCATCTCAATTCAAATCATTATATTTAGACTTTTGTCTCTTCTGTTTCAATTTCATATTATCTTTTCTCATTGAACAAATTTTCTCCTGTAGTTACTAATTGGAGTATGACACCTTTATATCTTTTAATTACATTCATTCAACTCTTATTTAAACTTCAATATATACCTTAAGGTTATGACCTTCAATATAATACATAATACATAACTTCCAATCAAATTCTGCTTGGTACATTCTTATAATACACACTATTCTTTTTTAAAAAAAAGATTGTAAATATATGTAATTATAAACCCACATTCCATCCCAGTTCAGTTCAATCATTAATAATCATTAAAATCTTAACATCTTTAACACTCCTTTTCAATTAAATATCATACTTCCTTAAAAACACATATAATCTCCATAATTAATTTTTCCCTTATTTCTCTTCACATATGTTTTATAAATCATTAAATATACCTTTTATTACATTTATTTATTGACAAGCATTCCACTGAATTACGATAGCCATTTTATCAGACATTTTAATCATACATTGTTTCATATTTTCTAAAATTATTTCTGTTTCTAATATAACCATACTATCTTATGTACCTTTGAAGAATCCCTTTTTCCATTAAATTTTCACCCATTATCTCTAAATAGGCCCTGTTTCTCTATATTTTGTTTCTGTCCTTTATGATTTCTTTTCCTTTCTTTCTTCCCTCTCATCATCTCCCTCCCCCTTTTACCCCCTTGTCTCTCTACTTCTAATTCTCTCTTCTGCATTTCCCTCTTCTGTTGCTTTCTGATTTTATACTTATTTTTCACTCTATTTTTTTTTTTGGAGTTGTTTTTCCCAATCTTAAACTTTCCATTCTCTCTCCCCCTTTCCTTTTTTCCCCCATCTAAGATTACTTGTTCATTAAAGATGGCTTCTTCTTTGTTGCAATCTTCTTGTTCTGCAGGCATTTCTTGTTGTTTCTCATAATTTATTTATTTATTATTTATTTATTTGATTTGTCAATTGCTTACAAGATAATAGGTATAAGTATATACATAGTTATGAATACATGAAATGGGTACATATAAGAAAAATAAAAGAAACAATTGGACAGGGACGGTAGGCACGTTGGTGTGCTTATGTATGCCCCGTACAGACCTCTTAGGAAAGGGGTGAAGTCAATAGTAGACAGTCTAAGGTTAAAGTTTTTGGGGTTGGGGAAGAAACTACAGAGTCAGGTAGAGTATTCCAGACATTGACCACTCTGTTGCTGAAGTCATATTTCCTGCAATCAAGTTTGGTGCGGTTAATCTTGAGTTTGGATCTATTGTGTGCTCTTGTGTTGTTATGGTTGAAGCTGAAATATTCATTGACAGGTAGGACATTGCAATGTATGATTCCAAATCTCCATTTCTAAAAACTGAAATACGAAGCCAAAAGAACCTCTCCCTTCTTATGCATCTTCTTTGTACTTTTTAAGTTCCATTTTCAGTTCTTCTAAAAGTGGAGCCATTTTAAACAGTTTTAAACAACCACCCAATTGTTTTTAGTCATTCAAAACAATAACCAAGAATCCAGAAACCATCAAGTAATCCAGATAGTCCCGAGTTATATCTTCTTATTTCTTTTTTGACTTTCTCTTTCTGGGGTTTTTGTTGCGATATTTCAGTTAGAATGTATCTTTTGGAAGTCTTGTTGAGATTTTGCTGTAAATTCTATTTTAATTCCAGGCAGTCTCCTCCCTTCCAGATCCTGCCCTTTTATTCTTCCTCTCTCCTTTCCTGTTTTCAAAAGCTTTTAATTATCTAGAAATCTTTATTATCCCTTTGACTTTGTATTTTCAGCATTAAATACCTATTGATGTCAAAGTGGATTTTTTTCCAATTTCTTACTTAAGTCTCTTAGCTGTCAGTATAGGAAAAGGAGGAAAAAAAACACCAAATCCTTTCCCTTTTCTCTCTCCTTCGCAGCTTAAAATCTTCTTAGGGAACAATGTTATTGTTTTTTAATAATTTCAATTCCAGGGTACCTTATTTGTTGCTTTTGCTGTTTGACCCGGTCAACCAAAACTTTCTCCTCTTATCTTCCTCCTGCACATTCTTTTCTGGTCGAGTTCTTTGTGGTGGCCATTTCTGACCACCGCTGCAACCGCCTTCAGGAAAGGGAGTAATGGCCAGCTGGGGAGGAGAGTTGTGGGTCTCTTCAACCCTGCAGGCAGTCTCCCCCATCTTCACCACCTCTACAGGGTGGCTTAGCCCTGAAACCAGATGGCTCGGGCTTCTCCAGCAGCAAGCATGGATTGAAGCCTCACAGAGACAAGGTTTCAGTCTGTCGCTGAAGAAGCTCAAACCAGAAGTCAGAAAACTGCTTTTAACTGCCCTCTGGGTAGCTTCCAATTCAAAGTCATGCCTTTTGGACTTCAGGGGGCTCCTGCAGTGTTGATGCAGCTCATCAATGAGGTGCTACACCCGCGCCTTTACCAGGATGTCCTCGTGTACCTGAGTGACATCCTTATCTTCAGTGAAACCATGGAAGAACATGTTCAATTGGTCTGACAGGCTCTAGAAAAACTTCTAGCTGCCAAATTATATGTGAAACTCTCAAAAGGCAAATTCCACAAAGAGTCACTAGACTACCTAGGCTACCGAATATCCAACCATGGGAATGAAATGGACCCTGGAAAGGTGAAAGTGGTGCTGGATTGGAAACCCCCCAGAACCCGAAACAACTTCAAAGTTTCTTGGGGTTTGCCAACTTCTATGGAAAATCCATTCCATCCTTTGCTAAAGTTGCCCTCCCATTGACAGAGCTATTAAAAATGGACCCATCACCAACCAGACCAAAGCCAAGTCAACCCCTGGCGTGGACTATGGACTGTCAGAAAGCTTTTGAGACATTAAAACGTCCCATTGCAACGGAGCCCATCCTCAAGCACCCAGACATGACCAAGCCTTTTATTGTCCAAACAGATGCAAGAGATGTAGTGGTGGCAGCCATTTTGCTGCAAAAAGACTCTCAAGGCCAACTGATGCCTTGCACTTATGTGTCCAAAAAGCTGACAGACACAGAGCAAAGATGGGTTGTCTGGGAGAAAGAAGCATTTGCCGTACAATGGGATTTATTGACTTGAAGGCATTTTCTAGAAGGGGCACCAGAGGCCTTTGAGGTATGGACTGATCATAAGAACCTCGAGGCTCTAAAGACCCCTAGAGATTATCGCCCAAACACGTCCGCTGGGCCCAATATTTCAAACAATTCAATTTCAACATTAAATACATCCCCGGAGGGAAAAACGTACTGATGGATGTTCTGTCCAGAAAACCTCAGTTTGACAGCCACAGAGAGGAAATAGTACAAACTTTAATTTCAGATGCTCAATTGGCCAGCCAAGTAACCACTGGAACCCAAGCTAACTGCAACCCCAAATGCCTGGAAGATAAGCTGACTGCAGAATTGAAAATGGCTCTATTCACTGATCCTTGGTTCCTGGACCATCAAACCAAGTTGACAATGAATGATGGACTACCTTGGAAAGGGACTAAGCTTTATGTACCCACAACCCTAAGTCTACTGGTACTAAAGCATAGCCATGATACACGGCTGGGAGGCCACTTCGGATTCCTAAAAACCCTACATTTACTAAGAAGACAGTTCTGGTGGCCAGAAATAAAACCTGATATTGAGGACTATGTAAAAAGTTGTTCAATTTGTGCCAATGAAACACAGAACTGGAAAGCCCCCTGGCCTCTTGCAACAAGTTGCTGAACCAACCCAACCTTGGGAAGGAATCACAATGGACTTTATTGTTGAATTACCTAAGAGTGAAGGGAATAAGGTCGTCTGGACTATAATTGACTTATTCTCTAAATAGGCCTATTTTATAGCTTGCAAAGGGCTTCCATTTGCAAAAGAACTTGCAAAGCTGTTCATGAAACATATCTATAAACTACATGTTGTACCCCACAGAGTAATATCAGAAAGAGGGGTACAATTTACCACAAAATTTTGGAGGGAATTTCTGAAATCCATTGGCTCCTCTCAAGGGTTATCCTCAGCTTTCCATCCTACTTGCAATGGAGCAGCAGAGAGGGCTAACACCATGATTGAAGCTATTAGCATTATTAGCATTAGATGCTATGTAAATTATCAACAAGAAACTTGGGCTGAGTTATTACCTTTTGCAGAGGTTGCTTACAATAATGCAGTACATAGCAGCACGTGATTGACTCCATTCCAAATCAACACTGGAATGGATTTTGTCCCGATGCCAGAGTTACCTAGACAACCTCCCTCATCCATGTCCCTGACAGAATGGATGAACTCATTAAAAAAAGGGTGGGAAGATACAAAAAAGGTTTTGAATGAAGCTGCAAAAAGTTATAAAAAACAGGCAGATAAACATAGATCCCTTCAACCGCCTTTTAAAGTAGGGGACAAAGTATAGTTGTCAACCAAGTATCTTAGGTTGAAACTGCCCAGTAAGAAGCTGGGTCCAAAATTCTTGGGTCTGTTCCCAATTTCAAAGATAATCAATCCGGTCACTGTCCAATTACGTCTTCCTAGACTATTGGAGAAAATTCATCCAGTGTTCCATTGTAGTTTACTAAAACCAACTACTACATCAATGATAAGACCACTACCACTCACTCCCCCTAAACTGCTGACAGTACATGGGGAAACACATTATGAGATTCAAAAAATTCTCAATTCTAGATTATACCATGGCCGATTGCAATATTTGGTCCTATGGAAAGAATACCCCCTTTCAGATGCTAGTTGGGTAAAGAGTTGGAATGTTCATGCTGATGAAATGGTCAACCAATTCCATGAGGATTTTCCCCACAAACCAAAAGGTCCTCATGGGGAAGGGAGAGGGGGTTAAGGACAATGTATTAACCCCTATATGTGTGGTTTTTTTCTTTTCTTTTAAGAGGAAGAGTTTTCAAGGGGGGAAGCCTGTCAGCTTTGAAATTCAGCTGCCACATATTTTTTTAGAGAGTTAGAGGAGTTGAAAAGTTCAAGGTTATTCTGTGTATTGTATTAAGAATTTCCTATTGCAGTTAATTGGTTCTCACGATTTATGAAGTGTAGAAGTGGGAGGAGAGAAGGTGGATTCTGTGTAACGCACAAAAAAGTTTTCACTTGGGAAATTGCTTTTGAACATGCCAGATCTGTTCCTAATAAATCAGTTGGAGAGATAACATCTTGGAGTGATTGATAACATCTTGGAGTACTTTCTGGATGCTTGACATAATTGAAAAAGTTGTCCCCTTTAGTTGTCAATTCAAGCTTGCCACTTATTTACCTTATACATTCCTTCAATTTATTCCCTTTAATTCATTATAAAAATTTACCATAGTGTAATCATTTTTAATTACCACATTCTACATTACTAACAATATTCTCCTAACTACTATACATCACATATGCATATATATTTTAAGTCAGATTCCACATGGTATTCTTTTTCTCAATCACCTTATAAATCATGTATATATTCCAAAGATATTAATCTATTCAATTAATTGTAAAAACTGATATTAATCTTTCCATTACAATTCTCATAATTCATTTTAACTTTATTCATTGCTTTATTAAATATCAATTAATATTCTTATAATAAATTCCCATTTCTATTTCAATAAAATCTATATCCTGTTTAACAATAATCTTAAAGAAAAAAAATCAGTTCCACTCATCTATTTTCAAGTCCATATTCTTATATAACACAACAAATTACCTTGCAGATCTCCCTCCCTATTCTTCTACCCATTTTCTCTCATCCTCCTGACTATATAATTTCTTTTCATTCTTGTTTGCTTTCTGCCTCCCTTCATTTTCTGGTCCTTTCTCTTAATTCTCCTCTTTTTCCTTTATTATTTATCTCCATTTCTTATTCCAGTTATTTATTTTGTCCCCCTCCCTTTCCCAATCTTTCCCTTGTAGTTCCCTCTTCTGCTGTTTCCTTTTCCTTTGTTTAGTTTTCCAAGTTAATTAAAGAGTTAATTAAAAACCAAGATAATTAAAGAGTTCCCCTTTAATTATCACATCAAACCTCAAATGTTTAACTTTAATTCTCCCCCCCTTCCCCGTTTTAATGTTCATTGTTCCACTTATTCTTTAAAGCTGGTTTCAACTTTCCCCCCCTCTGGTTTTCTTTGTTTTTCTTCAATCTGAATTGCAATTTCTAATTTTTGTAGCATAATACTGTAGATTTCCATGCTTTCTTTCATCATTTCCTTCATATCTTGTAGTTCCAGTCTCATTTCCTCATATAATTCTCCTATTTTGTAAGCTTCTCCTTTTCCCCCCTCCTTCTTTGATAATTATATCCAATCCAAATGTCCAGTAGTTTATTTCAACCAGCATCTTGTATATTTAATTTCAGGAATCAATGTCCATAAGTCTTTATTTCCAAGTTCCTTCTGTTAATTTCTTTTTCCCAAAGTCACCAAATAATCCAAGGCAATTTCTTCACATATCTTTTTCCCTTTTAGTATTCTAGTATTTCACTTTTCAGTGTTTTTATTTTATTATAGTGGAGTTCCTCTTATTTCCTTTTAAGTTTCAATTTTAGAAAAACCAAGCACTTTTCAAAGAGACACTGAAATTTTTCCAGGTGGTGCTCTCAGTTCTGTTTCCATGTTCCACCTTTTTTTACACTTTTCCCATTTTAAACTTTATTACTTTCACTAATTCCCGTTATTAGCTACTATTTCTTTTTAACATGTTCAATTCCAGCATTTACTTATGCCTATTTAGTGCCAAAAGTCCAATAATTATCCTGTTTAATTTCCAAGCCTTTTGTAATCAGATATTTTCCTGTAACTTTTCCATCTCAAATTAATTCATTTCAATTTTCAAAGCTAATTTCATAAGTTCAAATTTTCTTCTCACTCTCTCTGGTTGCTGCTTTTACACACTTTCATCAAAAATAGTTCTGTATTTCTTAATTCTGGGGTACCTTAATGTCCATGCCTGGTTCACACACTGCTCACAACTTCACTGCTCTAGCACAATCTTAGTTTCCCAGATTGCTTCCCGTTTTCATGGTGGCCATTTTACACCACCGCTGCAACTTGTCTTTGGGGGAATTTATCTTGTCAGGGAGGGGAGATGCAGCTCCCCTCAACCCTCCAAGCAGTCTCCCTTTCTTGACCACCCCTCCTTGGTGGTTCCAGTCACAGTTGGGACCCTCCAACAAGCAAGCACAGAGTGAAACCATGCATGATTGTGGAATCCACTCCAACATGACAGAAGAACAACCAGAAGTCAGAAATTATATACAATATTAAGATCACTTTTTACATCAACGTCTATCATGACATCAAAGATACATTGTGAATCAATTATTCATTAACTAATTAACATATGAGACTTGGAATTTTAAAAATGTGCTGTGTCATTCAAAAATGACCATTCTCAGTACAGCACATCTCACTACTTCACTTATCTCTGGTAAGATCTGAGGGAACTTTTGACCCAACACCATCCAAAGAGTTTCAGAGCTTGGGAGGATTTGTGAGACATGTTCAGCATTTTTCTTAACATTGCCTCTATAACTTACTGTCCTCTCCCTTTCTAAAATCAAATTGAAAGGTTACGTTAATTCCAAAATAAATTAGAGCAGATGAAATATTTGTAAAATTCTGTTTTCACTTTGTCATTATGGGATACTGAGTGTAGATTAATGAGAAAAAAATGAATTTTAACAAATATAGAATCAGATTGCAGCAGAGGTGGTATTCAACAGGTTCTGACCAGTTCTGGAGAACCGGTAGCAGAAATTTTGAGTAGTTCAGAGAACCAGCAAATACCACCTCTGACTGGCCCACCCCCATCTATTCTCTGCCTCCTAAGTCCCAGCTGTTTGGCTGGGTCTTCTTTTGTTGTTCTGCACAGGAGAATGGAGCTAGAAAGCAGGTTAGTTGGGTGGGGAGGGAATTGGATTTTGCAGTAACCTTTCCCTAGGAGTGGGGAGGAAATGGAGATTTTACAGTATCCTTCTCCTGCCACATCCACCAAGCTGCCCCCAACAAGCCACGTCATGCCCACCAAGCCATGCCCATAGAGCCAGTAGTAAAAAAATTAAAATCCCACCACTGGGTTGCAGCATAACAAAATTGACAAAAGTAAAGAACATCTGAATACTTGTCCTGTAAGCCACCTTGAGTTGCCATGTAAAAGTAGTTGGAAATATAAATTTTCCAAATAAATAAATAATAAATACATTTTAAAAAGAGAGAAAGAAGGTATATATAGTGTAAACATCAGGAAATATTACATCAATATGACTCAAGGATAATCACAGCTGAATAAATCCTACCAATCCAAACATTGGGAAAACTATATTAAATCCAAACATATTTCTGAAATTTCCAACAAAACAAAACAAACCCTTTCTCAGAATCCAAGTAACAAATTCAGATTATTTTTAGTAAACAAAAGGAACATTAATTAAAAATCTGCTGTTTAACAGTTCAGTATCAGGTAGATATACAAGAGTTGGAAGAATGCCCTGGAATCTATGAGTCAAAGTAACTATTATACTCTTGTTATCCACATTTATAATGCATGTATAATTGGAACACCCAGTGGAGTTCAGAAATTTCCCCTAAAATAAAAGAAATTTAAAAAATTGTTTCAATTAAAATAGGACAGAAATACATAATATTTTTCATACCATTCTACTAACAGATCTAGGGTCTTAGCCAATTGCATTAATTTAAAGTAGAGATCATTTCTAAAATCAAAACTAGTAAAATAAAATTAATAACCTGTCCTGGATTAAATAGTCTAAACTTTACCTTTTGTTAAAAGGAGAGGGAATTTCTCTCATCATCTGTGATGTTGTGTTTAATTTTTCAAAATAGTAAAAAAATGGGTGCCTTATAAAAAAAAGAGGAGGGATGAAGCTCTTTGTATTTTATACACCTTTAAAAAAAATGCTTTAAAGAAAAAAAATTCTCTTACCCATCAGAAGAGAGAGGAGGGCCAGACTTTCAATCCCAAGAAATCTCACCATCTTTGTTTATGAATCTGTCTTGGTTTAAGTCAAGTACTAAAAGTGAACAGGTAGATGAAGCATAAAATCATATAAATAACTGTCAACTGTACTCTGACCTCCTTTTATAAACTTTATACTCCCTATGTAACTCCTCCTAGCATCTTAAAGGAAACAGTTTGTTTATTTTGGTTAAATAATGTATTTGAGATCCACTTCTCCAAGGGGACTTAGAGTTACTAATTTACTCTTTCCCAGGGTAGGGTGGAGACTTTTTAATTTAATTTAAAGAAAGGGGTAGGACTGTAAGAACCCAGATAGATCAAAGACCAATCAGGCATTTACAAAGAGCTTAAAAGGAGTACACAAAGGCAACTATGTTATGCGACTGTTCATTCCATAATGGCCATCTTTCCAAAGAATACTGTATTTGAGCATAGTGTGTGCATTTAAGTTTTCTTTACAAATTTTTAGGAAGGTCCATGTCCTATTGACCCCACGATTGGAGCTTCTGGATATAGTCTAATGATTGTGGAGGGCACCATATCTGTAAAAGATCACAGGTCTGTTCTTGAAAAAAAGTTTTGCCTAATATCTATAGCTCATTTCTAGGTCATCTATTCCCCAATTAACCTCTTTTTATCTGCTTTTTATTATTATTATTATCAAAGAACTTGCTAAATATAATGGTCAAGGTACCAGATTAGGAACAGGAAGACTGTGAGTTCTAGTTCTACCTCTGTACAAAGCAGCTCAATGACCTTCAGATAGGTGCACAGTCTCTCTCGGCCCTAGGAAGAAGGCAAAGACATTATATTTCCAAAATCTTGCCAAGAAATCTTGAGGGACTAGTTCAGGCAACTCCAGGAGTCAACACTGATTCAAAGGCACACCTTTCTCCAATCCCCCAAAAGCCAATCTACCTTTATAGTGATTATATAAATTAGATAAACAAACAAACATTATTTCCCATCATCTGGAAGAAAGTTATAATATAAACCCAGTTCGGGTATTTGTTCGGGTATTTTCCCACGTCTAGCCAAATACCATACATATATATATACGTGTGTGTGTGTGTGTGTGTGTGTGTGTGTGTGTGGTATTCAGTTTTGTTCGGGTATTTTCCCACATCATTATAGTTGTGCTTTTAAAGTTGTAGTAACGTTTTGGCAGAATCTCATCTGCCATCATCAGTCTTCTGAATAGTGTTCGTCTGTGAGTCAGACTTTCACAGATGTTTCTGTTTTAAATTTGGTGCTAGCCTACTGCTGTGCCAGAATGTTTTTTTCTTCATCCTGATTGGTTGGGAGTCTTGGTCTTTGTTTATTGTCTTGGAGTTTGCTGTGTTCTGCTTGATTGGTGTTTCTAATATCTCCTGTCTGTTTTGTAGCTTTTTTTTGTCTTGATTGGCTGGCAACATAGTGTTTCCTGTATTGGAGGCTTTTAGTGTGGCTTGGCTCCGAGTAAACGGACGGCTATCATTTATTAGGAAGCTAGGTTTCATCTGGATGCCTGGTTGGGGTGTGTGTTGTGCCTGGCTGGGGTATATTAAATACTGATGAAGCTGATAGAATAAGACACCAAGTCACTAACATCCTATGCACAAGCAAACCACCCAAAAGCAACTTGCACAAAGAGGAACTAAAAGCCCTGCAAGCCCTAAGGAATGACAGCAGTATAATCATACTTCCAGCAGATAAAGGTAATGCCACAGTAGTAATGGATAGAAAAGACTATGAAACAAAATTGACAGACCTACTCCAAGACTCCATATACAAACTCGTAAACACAGACCCAACCACATATCTGGAAAAAATAACCAAGAAGAAAATTATAACCAGCCACATGAGCAAAGAGATCCAACAGACAATCATCCCAAGAGAAAAATCTTCCAGATGCCCCAAACTATACAGTCTCCCAAAAATACACAAAGAAGGCATACCTCTCAGACCCATAGTCAGCTCCAGAGGAGCACCACTACAAAACCTAGCCAAATACCTAGCAGAGCAGCTACAGCCCCATGCTGAAGCAGCAGATTCACATGTCCAAAACTCATACCACCTCTTGGAAATGATCAAAGATCTACACGTGGAACAAGAAGATCTGCTTGTAAGTTTCCACATGGTTTCACTATTCACTCAAGTCCCAAAAAAAGAAACTCTTAAAATCATCAAAAAAAAACACCAACCACCCAAACACCTCATGGAACTAACAGAACACTGCTTAACCAACACATATTTCATATACAAATGACAAAGATACAACCAAATTAAAGGAGCCCCTATGGGATCACCACTGTCACCTGTCATGCAAACCTGTTCATGGAAGAATTCGAATCCAGAGCCCTGGCCAATGCCATCCACAAACCCAAACTATGGTTAAGATACATCGATGACACATTTGTGATTTGGCCCCATGGAAAAGAAAACCTAAACAATTTCCTAACACACCTAAACAGCACACACCCCAAAATCAAGTTCACCATGGAAACGGAAACAAACAAACAACTACCATTCCTAGATGTACTAATCTACAAAAAAACAGATGGCACACTAGGACACACCATATACCAGAAGAAAACACACACTAACCACTATCTCAACGCCCAATCCCACCACCACCCAGCACAGATAAACTCTGTGGCCAAAACACTAATAGCCAGAACCCTAACCCTAACCCTAACCAAACGCCTGGCAGACAACACACACATAAAGACTGAACTATGCACCCTGACTAAAGTACTGACAGCCAACGGCTTCCACAAAAGTAAAATCACTGGCTTGATCCACAAAAACACACTGAGACATAATGGAGACCTAGAAGATGAACAGACCTATGGAACAGCTGTCCTGCCCTACATAAGAGGTATTACAGACAAAATCAGTAAGCACCTGGACACAAACAGACTCCCCCTGATACCTCCAGCTCAAACATACCCCAACCAGGCACCCAGATGAAACCTAGCTTCCCAATAAATGATAGCTGTCCATTTACTTGGAGCCAAGCCGCACTAAAAGCCTCCAATACAGGAAACACTATGTTGCCAGCCAATCAAGACAAAAAAAGCTACAAAACAGACAGGAGATATTAGAAACACCAATCAAGCAGAACACAGCAAACTCCAAGACAGACCAAGACTCCCAACCAATCAGGATGAAGAAAAAAACATTCTGGCACAGCAGTAGGCTAGCACCAAATTTAAAACAGAAACATCTGTGAAAGTATGACTCACAGTCGAACAGTATACAGAAGCCTGATGATGGAAGATGAGATTCTGCCGAAACGTTGCTACAACTTTAAAAGCACAACTATAATGACATGGGATTCAGGCTGGTGCTTTTGGCTTTGTGCTTGAGCAAGCAAAGTGTGATCAGAACTGCTGTCTCCCTATATATACTGGTGGGGAGTTGGCTGTGTTGCCATTTCTTGATTGGTTGAAGGAGTTGATATTTGCAGATTGGCTGGCTTTTTCATAAGAACATGTGTGGCTGAGGTATTGGCTGTGTGTCTATCAGCCACCTGTGTTGTAAAGACCTGGGTAATGGGCTGTGTGATGACTTTCTGAGTTCTATTGTTTTGACATCCTGGGTCTTGTACCGTAATCTCCTGGGTCATAATGACCTGGGTCATGGGCTGTGTGATGACCTTCTGAGTTCTATTGTTGTGACATCCTGGGTCTTGTGTTATAATCTCCTGGGTTGTTGGCTGTGTTGCAACATCCTGAGGTTTTGTGGTGTAACCTCCTGAGTTCTGTGATGTGATATCCTGAAGGGTGGCTGTGATGTGATGTTCTGGGTTTTGGTTTGGCTCTGAGTTTGAGGCCTAGATATGTGTTCATGGCATGTGTCCGTTTGCTTGGTTTGGGGGTCAAGGTGTGTGGCAGCTGGTGATGCAGCCATGGTCTGGTTTCTGGACAGTGGTTGTCTTTCATCTATGGGATGGGTTTCGGTTTGAGCCTGGTAAGGGAGAACGGTGGTGGTGTCATGTCATGTGTTGGTTTTCATATGTCATATTCTCCTCTACATTCTGCTATTGGTATCTTATGATTATATTACTTTGTTGTTTTTATGCATATTGAAAATTTATGCACCAAAGACAAACAAAATAAAATTGGCCAGGTATGAATATTCTATTCTAAAATACATCTGATGCATTTTTATTCATTAAAGCATTTCCTCCCTCCCTCCCTCCCATCTTAAAACAAGCAAAAAAATACATTAAGAATTAAATGTTTTGTAATTCCTGAACACTCAAAAAAAATAAAATTAAAAAACACACATAAAGATAGGGAGGGGGGGGAGTACAACCCATAGGAAAAATTATAAAAAGGAGTGTAGTCACCACCAGGTGGCAATGTTAACACAATGTTTTCATTTTCTTGCACATGCACAAACGTTTATTTAATATGTAGATTTTCTATTGGTCTAATATGTAATTCTTATATATTTTTGAATGTCTTTTGGGTTCTCTTATGATCCAGTTGTCCAACTGGACAACTCTTAGATGGAAATAGAGAGTTATTTTTGCTACCTTCTTGGTATTCAGTGGTAACTTCATTTTTGCAACCAAACTATGCAGGGCCTGCTATAAAGACTTTCACTGACCTGCTTAGGCATCAGGGTAGGTGCAGTCTATCTATGTATTTTGCTTAACAAGATGGTCCTTAATTAACGAAGTGGTAAAAGCCAATGACGTTGACATTGGGATCCCTATTGGATGAAGGGGACTGGCTTACCACTTCCATAATATCACATCTCTCTCCCTCTCTCTCTCTCTCTCTCTCTCCCACTCCCTCCCTCCAAGTATTAGGTCAACAAGTCAAACTCAACTCAAAGGAGACTGTGGAAAAGAAAAAAAGCACCATTCTTACATTGAGCACAAGGGTGGGACATTTTATATATCTCCAAAATAATTGAAACCAAACTTCTAGTAATGCCAGCATCCATCACCAAGTCTGGAGGATGCTGACAAATGTAGTTCCAGACCAGCTTGGGGGCCATCAGTTTTGTACTTTTAGCATGGCAATAGAAACTTGATTGATTGATGATGTGTCATCAGCTCATTGACTCTTAACAAACAGGTAGATATTTATTCTCCATGATGATTTGTCCGTAACGTGATCCTTCAGCTATTCCAATAGTGCACTCTTCGCTGCTGTAACTAAACATATCCACGTTGCTGGTCAACTTTTTCTCGTTCCTCACAGCATTAAAGCATTCTTTACAGAACTGGATGATCCCATAGTGTCTAAAGTAGGAAAACTGAAGCTTGGTCATTTATGTCTTAAGTAAGGAGTCAAGGTTGATCTGTTTGATTATCTATCTATTTGTTATCTTGGCTGTCCACAGAAATTCTCAAGAATCTTCTCAACACAAAGTTCAAAATTATTAATACTCTTCCTATCCTGCTTCTTTAAATTCCAAATGTCACTTCCATAGGGCAGGAGTCTCCAACTTTGGCATTTTATGACTTGTCTCCAACCTTGGCAATTATGACTCCCAGAAGCAAATAGCTATCTGGGAGTTGAAGAGGAATTCTGGGAGTTGAAGTCCACAAGTCATAAAGTTGCCAAATTTGAGATCTCTGTCATAGGGCCTCATAGAGAATATCATAGCTTTCCCAATTCTGATCTTTTTGGCACAGTATAAACACATCACAGCATTTAAATATCTTTTTGAAGATCTTCATGCCCGGTCTAAATAATTCAATTAATCATGCTGGCATTTCCTTCAGCACTGTCCAGATTGTCAAAATTTCTGCATGCTGCACTCTCCCCCCCCTCCCAGGAGATACAATCCCCTTTGTTTGTTTGTTTGTTTTGATAAAGGGGCATGCAGTGTTTTTCCAGCCTTCCTGTTTTCTTCCACTTCCATCTCTCAACTTGCAACTCCAAGTTCAATCATTGTTAGGTGACTATTCAAATTACTAATTATAACCACTTTGAAATCAAGAAACTGAGTAAAAAAGAAAGAAAAGAAAAATTAAAAGAAAAAAAATCAGTTCAATTTCATGTGTATGTATTCCTGCATGCCTATTTGCACAGAAGGGACGAAAATGAATGTTCTTCCAGCACTGCAAGCCAAGAGAAAACTATGCAAACTTCAGGGTAGAACAGAAATCCTCCTCAGAAACGCGTTCATCTTTTTAGTACGGTCAAATTCTTCTTCCTTTTCTCTCACAAACGGCTTTTTATTCTCCTCCCACGCGTCATCTTTCCATCAACCTTGAGACTTTGATGGACCAATCCGCGTCACCTTCTTTATCTGCCTTCTACAAGGGGAAGTAGCGATGGCTTTTGCCTCCAACGTGCTTCTTTTTAGTTTCGCTTTTGACTCCTTTGCCCCAAGCGTTACAGATCCTGGCTCGGTTACAGGTAAGATAGCAAGGGGTGGGGTCGATTTTTTTTAAAAAAGGACTTTTTCCCCCCTGTCCCAGCTGGCTGAGAAAAAAGGACCGCGCGTCGCTCCCTGTAGTTTTTGCTTCTTGAAACTCGATCTGTCTCCTGTCATTTGGCGATATTTGTGGCATTCGCAATCGGTTCGCCTTTCCGAGCTTCCCTTCGACAAGGAGAGAACTCGGAGAGGTTGGGAGCAGGACGTCTCCCTTTGCTGCTCGCTGGAGAGTATTTTGATTCTACCAATGAAGGATCAGGAAAAAAAAAAAAAGTGGCGGCGGGCGAGAAGTGGGGGTGGGATAAGTATCACCAAACAACAATAACAATAAAAAGGAAAGATTTCAGAGGAAAATCCAATTGTCTTACTGGAACCACAGGATTTGGTGGTTTTGCTTGCATCACCAGTAATAAAAGGTGAAAGGGGAGAGGACCAAGATGATTATTTTATTTTTATGTTATTCCCTACAAGTTGCCCTCCAGAACAAAGATAAGGAAGGATGATTAAAATAGAACACGGACTTAAGGAGCGGCAGATAAGGTGCTTTACAGCTTCAAATAAACATAGAGGTTGGGGCAAAGCTTGTTTTCAAATCTTGCATGTGTCAGAATTAGTAATAAAACCCAGGCATGATGGATTAGACCTAGAGGAAATCAGTGGGACAAATTGCTATTCCAGTTTACTGGTTATTATAGTGTAGCCAACTTTTCCTCAAAGGAATAGAGATGCCATGAGATGAATGCAATATAAGTTGGATTTAATAAATAAATAGCAAGAAGTAGTCTCACCCAATAATTTCTTCAGCGTCATTAGTTATTAATAATGCATTATTTTGTCTATCCCAAAGCAGTCAATCCCAAAGCAGTCTTTCCCAGGAGAGTGTTCTCCAAATTGTTGGACTTCAAAATCCCAAAATTTTCAATCAGTAAAATGGCTGTGAATTCTGAGACATGAAGTCCAATAGATGCCATTGTGCCAGGTTTAAGAAAACTACTTTGAAGTGAGATTGCAAGTTCTTGGTTTAAGAACTTGGACTGATTTGATTAATTCTTCATTCTGGAGAATTCTTCTTGAAGTTACCCATCTCTTAACTCCCATGGATCAAGTTCAAGTTTTGATTCTTTTTCAATTTCCCAATCTAGCCTATGGCTCCCTTATTTCCTGATGGCGTCTCATCCAAGTACTAAACAGGCAAAACTTCATTTAGTTGTTTGAGATCAGCCAAGATTAGGTAGATGCTTTTACCTAGCTTGGTCTATCCTAAAAATATAGGCTTGTTAGCCTAGAAGTGTTACTATTCATAAGTACTACTACTGGATTGGCAATCAGAATTGCCTACAAGAAGATAATGCAAGAATAGTATAGTGTATAAGTACTCAGCCATGAATTCCCTTCTTTATTTTCTTTTTTCTTTAGCTCCAACAGCTTCCTCTAATGGAGATATATTATCATAACATAACATCACAACACATCAGAATACAACAAACATAACATAATATAACAT
Organism: Pseudonaja textilis; assembly: GCF_900518735.1. The sequence continues at coordinate 101,078 of NW_020769572.1, forward strand.
AAAATTAATATACATTGTTAACAGACTGCTTTTGCATCAACATGGGTTTTTATGAGTTCATTGAACTAAAGTAATATGGTTTGATGTCACATGCTTCAATAAGGACTTCAAGACAAAAATGTGAAGAGGAACATGTGAAAGTTGTATTGTTTCCTGGCAGGCATTTCTTGCTTGGCTGGCTTTTCATATGTCCCCACCCTTGTTAATCACACTTAAATACAATGCATTTTTTTTTAAATGTTCCTAACATTAAAGCATTCAGGAACAGAATCAGAAACTATGGGTATGATTGGGTCAACGATGGTACAGAAATAGAAGATGAAAGTTATTACAAAACGCTTTGTCTCTAGCAGTAGGAAACAAGGGCAGATGTTCAGAAGAGTGGAATAATCAATTTTCTTCTCTCTCTAATTTGCATGGTACTGAAAGCTACAGTGTTCTAAAAACAACAGGCGGTATATTTTAACATTTGCTCTTTAGCTTACTCAACTTGTTTTTGAGTTCACTTAAGTATTAGAAAGGTTGCATTTAAGAATATATATATATATTTTCTTACAAAAATACTTTGTGCTATAAATACTTTGCATTTCTCACCTCAAACCCAGCCATCAAGCACTTTTTATGGCAGGGATGAAAAATGGCAACTCACTTTAAGCTAATGATTGAAACAATATAAACTGAGATAAACTTCCTGCAGAAATAATATTCATAATCCTAAATCTTTCTTGCAAGTTTACTGTGTTTTGTAATGACCAAATTAATGAATTTCATAAGACTTTCTTAGCTTGGTATCCCCTAGATATTTTGGACTATAACTTCTGTTGTCTACAGTCACCCCCCTTTTAATGAACCTGTAATCCCTTACATCAGGGTGGAGTTGGGCGACTGAACAGAGATTAAGTATTTACTGGCCAAATGCCTTTCCTGATGCCTATGCAGAATTCACAGCAGACAGTTACTCATTGTGCCCAGATAGAGAAACATCTGCTGGTATGTAGGATCAAACTCATAACCTCCTGATTGTGAGGAGAGAGCTCCACTTCTAGGCTGCCATGCTGCTCTATCTATAGCCAACTTAACCTATTATAATACACACACTCTCTCATCCCATCCCAATTCCACTACCTTCGGGAAAGGGAGTAATGGCCAGCTGGGGAGGAGAGATGCAGCTCTCCTCAACCCTGCAGGCAGACTCCCCCCTCTTCACCACCTCTACAGGGTGGCTTAGCCCCGAAACCAGCCAGCTCGGGGCGCTCCAGCAGCGAGCACGGAACAAAGCCTTGGAGAGACGAAGAAGCTCAAACTGGAAGTCCATGGACAACTGCTTGAAAGCTGGATCTTTTTATTTTCAGGAAGGCGGTGGACAGCGAGAAGTCTGCGTTCCTGGGCTAGCTGGCTTCTTATGGTAAGTCCCTGGTTTTTATACCCTTTTCTCCCTTTGTGAGTTGATTTTGTGTGGATGTTTGTATTTGTGCTTAATGTTTCAAATCCTGTTTGAGTTTGTCTTTATTCCTGCCGGAGGGCAAACTCCGTGGGGTGTGGAAGGCAAACTCCGCGGGGTGGTTAGATTGTATTATCGTTTTTTTCTAATCTCTTTTAACCTTATAATGTTTTTTTTTTTCATATTTGCTTTGTGGCAATCTCCTGTCTGTCTCTTTTGTAACTTATATTTTTTGTATCTTTTGTCTGTTTTGCTTATTTGGTATGTCCTGTGTTTGTAAGAGTTTCCTTTTCTTACTTGTCTAGTTTTCTTAATTACTTAGGCTTTTGTCTATAGGGATTCTTTAATACCTTTTATTTGATTCCTTTTCCTATGTAAGTTTTTTTTATAGCTGGCCTGATGTTCCCCTTGGGCTTTTCCTGTTTGAGTGACACTACTGTCTTCAGGAAGTTCCCTTTCCACACCTTCTTTTTCACAAATTGTTCTTTTTATTTCTTCCATCCCAAATAAAGTCAAAGGACTGGTCTTTTGTAACCCCTTTTCTCTTTTCTTCTTTCTGTACCCCATCTTTATTTCTCAAATTCTGGATACGATGAGGATGAGGAAAAGCCAGTTTGTTAAGGCACTAAGCCAGAATGCATGAGTTCAGTTCCAGCCTTAGCCATGAAAGTCAGCTGAGTGACTTTGGGCCAGTCACTCTCTCTAGTCTAATACACCCAGCAGGACTGTTGTTGTGAGGGAAAGGAAGGTATGTTGGATATGTATATGTTTGTTGTCGTAATTTATTTATAAAATAATAAAAGTAGAAATAAAATAAATAAATGAATAAATAAAAGGAATAAGGAAAAAAGGAGATGACTCTCTGCTTAGCAGTGTGATCTCTATTCTAGAAAGGAGGAGTTTGGAATCCCACAGCATCCTGATCACACCACAGAATGGGAAACACAAATAGTGCTAAACAGTGAGTTGGTTGTTTATTTTACAAAGAAAACTATTTGGGAAAATAATGCTGAAAGATTTAATGTAATAACTTGATCTAACTTCTGTGTTCTCATCATCTTCACCATGACTACCTCCATTCTGATTTATTGTAATATCAGTAAAAATTGTAACTTCCTAGCAACAAAGAATCATACATTTTTTAAAAAAAATACAGTGGTTGAGTACCAAGAAATTAAGATTCTGTGGGAGATTGCTATTTATTTATTTATTGACAGAAATTATGCTATTTCTGTGAATTTTTAATTTATTTATTTATATCAAAACATTTCCAGTCATTTCAGAATTTATTGCAACTTTTGTATTTTTCTGCTGATTATTTAGTATTACTGTACTTTTTTTTATTCTTGTGACCAATTTGGAATTCTGTGGGAAATTGATATACTCTAAACACTTTAAATAATATGTAAGGTCTTTCTAGAATGAAGAAATGACAGCTTTAAGAATTCAAATCAGAAAAACCAAAAACAGAAATCAATGGTATATAAGTCCACCTATGATTTATTTATCAGTTAACCCTGATTATCAGTTTACTTTTCAAACACTAAGCATATTAGTTATTTACCTTTGATGAATCACTTTCTCAAGAAGAAATGAAGGAAAGGTAATCATATCACCTATATTTCATTTTTCCACTTAAACCATAAAACATAATGTTGCCAAGTTGACTTTCCCACAATAAAAAAGGGTTGCCACAGAAGGACATGACAAATATAAAAATAAGTCAAAATAATATGTATTAGTGTAATTGTTTTGGAGTGAGGAATGCAGTCTTTTCACTTTCACTTCCTGGAGATAAACAGAGATCATAAGCCAGGATAAAGACAGCACTTTTTTTCTGTGAAAATAACACTCATCAGAAATAGTTTTTTAAAGGAAATATGCCCATAGTAAAAGACTGAAGTAAGGGAAGGTGCTGTAGGGTCCAGATACAAAGCAGAGGAAGTCATTGATTTTCTTCATATTTTCTTCATATTTCCTTTTTCTCTTCAGTTAATATTCCATTTTCTATGGTTTTTAATCTTTCCTCCCCCTCCTCCATTCTCCAAATGAAGGATGAACATACTGCAACCTGGGAAAATAACAATCAGATTTTAATTCCTATGAACTATCTATACATTTGGACTGCAGACAGTGATATAGTTTGGTCATTTTACCACCCTTCTCTCCATTTCAGTTATGATTGTCATCCTTCAAGATGGGTTTCTGGATTTCTGAACAGCAGTTTGGTCCTACAATATCACATGAACCCAAACTAGAGCTATAGATGGAGTCCTGGCCTCCCACAGTTTGATTAAGTTATTTTTCTTTGCCTCTTTCAGACCAACTTTATCAACAGCCCCTACACCAAAGTCTGTAGGAGGCATGATCCAGGACCTTCAGGAAGACATCAAATGTTCCATCTGTTTGGAATCCTTCAGTAACCCTGTCTCCATAGATTGTGGGCATAATTTCTGTCAAGACTGTCTGTTTGATCACTTGAATCATTCTCCACAGTCTGAGTACAATTGCCCTGAATGCCGCCATCTTTGCCACCCTGAACACATGAAACCAGATGCACGGCTGAAGAGTTTGGTGGAAAAAATTTCACTTTTTCCTCATCTGGAAGAGGTCAACAAGGTGAGATTGCATCTAGATGGAACTGGGAAGCTTTTACTGAATTGCATGTCAGGTGCAAGAAATCATGAGCCAGGATAGAGTTCAAAATCTCTACAAGTTTATTTCATGCTACCTAGGCACAAGTGTCTGATCTACTAATGATAAAGACAAATTGGTTCCAGATAAGGGTCAATGGACTTTAAGGGGAGACTTAGGTCTTTTATGGGGATGTAGTGATTCCAAACTGATGATGCATTTGATCCTCCCTCGGCTCAATGTGGTATCTCCTACATTGCATGTAGTTAGTTAGTTAGTTAGATAGATAGATAGATAGATAGATAGATAGATAGATAGATAGATAG